>JAHDIT010000027.1:0-127261 GCA_019232045.1 Ogataea degrootiae
TCACTAAGAGGACGTCGCAATATTCACTAACTTTAATCTCAGAGCAAGCTTTAATAGCGAAGAGGGCAACCCCCGAAGCCCCTTTATCTGACTGTACCAACATGTTCACAAGGACAATGGGCCTTCCATGTGCCCACCGAATCGCTGGCTTATTGAACGAAAATCAGCCGATTCCACTTAGTGATATCCATCGATTTTGGAGGATAGGCCTTGGAAATGAGTTATCAGAGTATCTGCCAATACTTGAACCTCTAGTTCCACCACCACCCCCAAGGAGATCAAGCCAGAATATATTATATCAGAGCGACGAAGCATCAGGGCAGATGGTCACCAAGAGGAAACCGCCACCAAAGTGCTCAAATTGTGGAGAAATAGGTCATACAATTCGTACTTGTAGGGTATAAATAGGATATGTAAATAAATATGAAATGAAGCAAGCTAGATAACAAGAAGAAGAACTACATTACAAGAAGAAAGAAGTATTCTTATAGTAGTGGAGAATGGAATGTAGGTGTAGTAGAAAGTGACGTGTTCGTGTATCCTGGGGTAATTTGTGGTAGAGGGGTGGTGGATAAAGTTGATTATGTCATGATATTGTATAATTGATTATGTCATTAACTTATTACATAATATATTACGCGATTTATGGTGCGAATAACAAAGTCTATGGTTTCCTGAACAATTCCCATATTACAATTTGCTCTGTCTCTAGACAAGTCTGCTCTGTCCTTAGACATTCCCGAATCCACGCTCCGGATTACATAACTGGTTGTGCGAGCATGGGAGTTGCAAAAATTTGGGGAATGTCTACATCCACCACAGCTTTGTCTACATCCACCCCAAATTTGTAATATTTTCTCATTATATAATCAATTATATAATATCATGACATAATCAAGTTTGCCCACCACTGTAACCATACAGTGGTAATAGCGTAGCCATGAGATAGGGCATGTTGCTGTATAGAACTAATTAGCTCATCTCTGGTCTCAAAGACTTGTTCCATTGGTGGCTCCATGATAGAATAAATAATCAGATAAACAATCAGAAGAAAGAAAAGATTACAAGAAGAAAGAGGTATTCTAATAGTAGTGGAGGATGAAATGTAGTTGTAGTAGAAAGTGACACGTTTCCTACGGTAATTTGTGGTGAAAGGGGTGGTGAACAAGGTTGATTACGTTATGGTATTACATAACTGATTATATAATGAGAAAATATTACAAATTTGGGGTGGATGTAGACAAAGCTGTGGTGGATGTAGACATTCCCGAATTCACGGTCCGGATTACATAACTGGTTGTGCGAGCATGGGAGTTGCAAAAATTTGAGATTGATTATGTCATGAATGTATACCTTTTTGTATGGGCATTACGTTATTTATGGTGCCTGTAGGCAAATCTGGTGTGCCTGTAGGCATTCCCAAATATTTGTGTTTATCTGTCAATTCCTAAAGGATATATAATGAGAGACACCTATTTTAACTGACGTCACAGTTGATGCTTACGGCTTATAAGTAATGCTCTTATTTTTGACTCTCTCCCATAAACTATACGGGTTTAATTGATCTTTTAAGGTAGATGAACTGGTTCCGATAGGCTGACACAAACCCTCGCGGGAGGGGAACGGGGTGGTTCACACGAGAAAGGGGGCTCTCTTCTTGTGTCACAAAAGCAGGTCGTCGATTAAAACAATCTCCATATCCATATATATCCATGTGAGAAGCACTTTTGCAGAGTCGAGAACTAACATCCACCACTAGGTTAAAACTACAAAACGGTCTCGAAGGACACAAGCGAGTTAAAAAATCAACGACTCTATTATTTTTGAAAAGAAACACAACAGCGGAAAGCAATAGTAAAATGAGGATTGTGGAGAATAAATTCCAATAAAACAGATATATACAGATATATAAAAATTCTATTAAACTATCAAATGAGATTATTAAATGCCGAAAAAAGCGAAACAACTAGAAACAGGAATAAATTAAACGACGGAACCAGGGTAAAATCTAAAATTCAGACAAGAAGAACAAGGAAGTAGGAATGAGTGGGTGATTAGATTGGTATGTTTCTTGAAAGAACTTACATACCTATATTGTACTTTCTCAATTGTTCTAAAGCGAGGAAAGTTAATATAGTATGTGGACCTAATCTAATGAATGCAGGAGTCCAACCTCTGAACATGAAACCAACTCCTTCATTCTTGATTGCATTGACTAAGACAGAGACGGCACTGTGATTTGTAGCTGAACTGTTCATAATTCTAGTCTTGACAACATCAGCTGGTGAACAAACAGTAGTTGCAACTAAACCAGCAAATAAAGAAGCTGTGAAATGGGTGGTTTTGGTCTTTGGATCCCATTCTAATTGATCCACTAAAACACCTTTAGCAACATCATATGAAACAACTTGTGAAGCAGTCATCAAGACACCTCTAACCAAGTTTGGACCCAAACCTCTAAACATAGCAGAGACACCTTCTTCTTTGGTAATTCTAAAAACACCATCTATAGCATGCTTGTAATTTCTTTGTTGTTCAACTGGTAAAGCTTTGTCGTTTTGCATTCTAATGTTAACGATGTCGGATGGGTTACCGACTAAACCACCCACAGCGCCAGCGATCATGGAACATGACAATAATGTTAAAGTACCAGCTGGTCTAGATGAATCACTGTTGACTCTTTCTTTTAATGCTTCATAAACACCAAATCTTGCTGTAGAGTAAGTACCTTGTCTTAAAATTGAAGCTGATAGACCTGAGTAAGCAGCTAGAACACCTTCGTTCTTGACGATCTTAGCAGCGACGGCAACTAAGTTATCACCAGCTTTATGAGCAGTTTGTAATCTAACCTTTGCTAAATCTAGTGGGTGCGTGAATAAACATGCGATCATAGATGCAACACCTCCATACCAGAAACTAAATTGAATTGTAAAGTTGTGTAGTGTTAGTATCACAATTCTAGTTGAGACCTTTTCCGTGAAGTTCGATTATTGGAGAAAATAAGCGTTACTTTAAGATGACAACAATTGAGCACTTACGGGTAGGATATTTTTTTCTGTGGAATTGCTTGCATTGCTTGCTTTGCAACTGGTGATGTGGTAGACATGATTGATTTGATATCTATAATTAATTAACTTAATGAGAAAAGTTTCACAAAGGGTCAGCCAAAAAATGTCTATTGATACTTGAAACCGCTCTAGAAAGACAAAAAGATAACAACTGAAAGAGAAACCAAAAAAGGTACAGTTTAAAGGTAGAGCAAAAGCCGGTACCCAAATTGAGTCGATTTAGACTTGTGCTATTGATCCTGAAGATATGTCAACTGTATAAGAGTTGGTGTGTTTAAAATGGAACAGCTCTGCTAATACAAACAAACAATAGCGAATATAACACGCTTCCTGCAGCTTGAAAAGTCTGAAAATTTTTGCGTCTGCGTTAATTTTCTTTTTCCTGTTCACTTCCTAGAGTGATTACGAGGCATCAAAAGAATGGTTCTGGGTTTTGAATATCGTATACCTGACTATATTTGAATATGAATTATACCATGCCACCCAGAAATATTGAAAACTGTTTCGTACTACACAGAACAGGGAGTTATGTAAATCTTATGGTTTGCAGCCGAGATTTTTGATATCAGCCTCTCAGATCTCCTGTATTACGCAAGCATTGAGAAAGAAACGGCTTTGGCTTTTTTGTTGTATTGTCTCCCCTTTTTTATTCCCAACTTCATACGACAAGTTTGCGGGATATTTCTCAGCCTTGATCTTTTTACATTAATCAGTGGATTAATGATGATATGAATATTAACGTCACGTCGCACCTTTGAAAGTGAATGTTCAAGTGGGGACTGGCTTTACACTGAGATCTGAGATCCTCCCCAGAATAACTGCTAACTATACTCGCACCATGTTGTACTTACCCTTGAAGTGAAATTAGTCTAGTGTGCGAAAAAACCCAACTGTAGTGTATATATTTACTCGGATTATTTCTAATTGGTTGGTTTCAATCAAGAACCTTGTTTCAATGGTGTGTTTTTATTGGTATCGGGAGAACAGAGGTCCCGAGTTTTTACGGTGACAGGGCGGGGTGCGGAGTTTGACTCTTCTTTCTAACAGGAAAATGCTAGTTTTTGTCTTGTGACAGTTTCAATTACTAAACTACCCCTTACCCGGCTAATTGAAAGGGTAAAAAGTAGGATACACTGGATTTTAAGGATCAAATTAAGTAAGACTAGTCCAAATAAACAGATTTGGCAATCAGAACACCAATCTGGTTCTAATCGAAAATCAAAAACTCCAAAAGAATTTCCGCCAATAAGAAAGGTATTTCCATATATTACTAAGCACAAAACCAATAGTCCACCGAAATAAAGCTAGATTACCTAACCTGACCCAAAAATTGGGGAATGCCTACATCCACAACAGCTTTTCCTACTGCCACACCAAATTATGTAATGCCCACACAACAATTATGGGAATTGGTACAGCCAGAGCAGACTTTGGTACTGCCAGAGCAAATTGCGTAATGCCCATACAAAAAGGTAGACATTCATGACATAATCAATCTCAAATTTTTGCAACTTCCATATCCGCACAACCAGTTATGTAATCCGGAGCGTGAATTCTATGAGACAGGGCCGCTGTACAGAAGTAATTAGCTTGCCTCTGTTCTCAAAGACTTGCTCCATGGGTGGCACCATGATAGGATAAAGAATCAGATGAAAAATCGGATTACAAGGGGATGCCCCTATAGTAGTTGAGGATCGAATTTAGCTGCTGTAGTAGTAAGTAATTTAACTGCTGCGGTAATGTATGGTAACAGAGGTGGGAGAATTGCTTATGTCATGAGTTTGTAGTTTGTTGTGCAGGTAGAGGAATTACGGAAATTTGGAATTGGTTATGTCATGCTGGTATAATTTCTGTGTGAGTATTATGTCATCTGTTCTGGCAGTACCAAAGTCTGCTCTGGCTGTACCAATTCCCAACAATTATACCTGCATGACATAATCAATTCTAAATTTCTCTAATTCCTCTACCTGCACAACAAACTACAAACTCATGACATAAGCAATTTTCCCCACCTCTGTTACCATACATTACCGCAACAGTTAAATTACTTACTATTACACCTGTAGGCAAATCTGGTGTGCCTGTAGGGTTTCCCCAAAAATTTCATTTCTAGTGAATTGTTTGCAGTCCACTAGAGCTGCTGTTTCACAGTCGAGGCTGTAAAAGTGTACTAATACCTTTGGTTGTATATTAAGTAGTAGCTGGTCTTGAGTTCGATCGTATACGGCTTAAAGATGTGCTTTAAGCGAGAGGTATATTTCCCCAGAAGACTCATCTTCCTAGAAGGTAAAAAGGTAACTAACTAACGTACGTAAAGATAAGAAATACATAATTAATATAGACCAAAAACCCTTCAGGTTATTGAGGAGAACCTCGAGAAAGCTCTTCTCGAGTGTGAGTGTTAGGTAGGGTAAACTACTAAGGGGAAAAACGGCTTAGTAATCAGAGTAATATCGTGATCTCTATTACAGAGGCATATATATATACCAAAAATTGTAGATAACTTTTTCATGTGTCAGACATAAACGCCTATGTATGAAGAGCATCGTATAAACCTCAGTTGCCATGGTATCTGTGTCGCCGACTAACACAACTTCCTTGGCATATATTAATACGCCACAGGTGTCAGTACCTCTTCCGATTTGACGTATCCAGCACCTATCAGACACTCAAACCCAAGCAGAAAAAACATGTAAGTTTTACCAAAAGAATACAATTATTCGGGAAAAAGGGCAATTAAAGCGGTGTAAGTATATTAATGGAAATTGTGATTAAAACATTTATAGAGAGCAAGCTATTCTTTTCAAAACCAGTAATCTATTATATAAAACGATGAAATAAATTAAAAAAAGACCGAATCTTACAAAAAACACACCAGCATAAAAGCGACAAAATTATAAACAAGTTTTCAGAAACGGAAAGAAACTTATAATAATAAAGCTCCAGCAGCTAAGGCTGCAGCACCGGCAGCGTAGTAAGAACCAAAGGAAGCAGCAGCACCATGGAAAGTGGAGATACTGCTGACGTTAGAAGCAGAAGAATGGTTAGAAGCCGAGGAAGTGTATGGGCAGTTAGTAACAGCAGAGTTACAAGAGTACACAGTAACTGAGGTAACAGTGGTTCTGTAATCAGTGTTGACAACCGATGAAACAGCAGCTAAAGCAGATGAAGCAAATAATAAAGTAGAGGCGAATTGCATTTTTGATGAAGTTGTTTTGTTTAGCGAATGAATAAAGTTAATTAAGATTGAACTTGTAGTTTGAATAACGAGAAAAAATTCTTTAAGCTTGACAAGAGTAGATTTAGTTTGAACTACAATAAGGGAATAATCGACTCTTTATATATGCTGTTTTCAAAAGCAAATGTATTAAGCATTAGCAGATAAACAATATTAAAATTTTTTTCAGTAGGAATATATTTAAAAAAAGTGGCAGTTTCACAGCATAATTATGAGGCATGTCACCAGAACTTACCAGATTAGGATCACCAGCAGTAAAAGTTTTCTGTTGCTGCATGCCTAAGCAAGCGATCCTTTAAACCCCAATAGGAACTGTTGTAAAGAACGCAGTCTGAAGTAAAAAAATAGCGACCTGTGATAATGTGGAAATTGCGCTTTCCTAAAGAGGAACGAACTGGATGGCGCGTGCAGCGGTTTTAATTATTCTTTTTGTTCTAAATTTAGAGACACTGTTTTTAACTTGAAGGTGTTGTGTTGCATTATTTGAAACAAGATACAAGCTGTTTCGAATAAATTCACGGTTCCAGCTGTCAGTCAGTCAAGTAGGTTCACTAAGATCCATGAGTACCGAACTAACATATACAGCAATTATGTTACTTTCTCATCTGTTGTTCATGAAAAGCTTGAAACTCCAGACTAATACTTGTAAGTTGAATGGTTTTCTTTAAAGGCTTCAAGATTTATCGTAAACCTAACAGGGCTAGTATAAAGAGAAATCATTAGCTTACATTTTTATATATAATTTAACTAAATTGTTCAAACGAAAGGTATATAATAATACCGATAGTGCTCGCTAAGCACGAGATAACTAACATCTTAAAATTGTAACCATGGTGTGTCTATCAGGTCAAAAATTTTGATAACTTGTAACCATAGCTCATAAGAACGTGCATGCATATTGTCGGGAAATTGATTCTTTTCTGATGAAAAACTTAGACAACAAACAAACATGAATTCTATGCATCATCTGTAAGAAACAACATCAATTTGCCATCAAAATACCCGCCACCAACACGTAAACTTTCTTCTTCTCTTCTTCTTTTCAGTATCTAAAGCCCTGAATCTTTCCGATATTCAAAAGTTTATATCAACTTAACAAACTACTGGCACCTAATCAAAAATAAATCGGTATTAATGCTTTTTGCACATAAAAAATCTCGTGAAAAATAGGAGAAAATGTTAATTAAACGAATTGCAAAATATGTAGAAATTGAATTTTTGGGACTTAGCCCACTAAGCCACAAATGCATATAATAATGCACTGTTTACTTCCCAACTTTAAAATAATGCTGTGAAACTAGCCACATAAAACCATAACTAATGTTAATGCGCTAGAGTCAAGCCGCTTATTTAAGAGATGAGGCAGTTAAATATGAAGTTAATGATCCAAAATAGCTAAAGAGCTTTTTCATATACCCATTCTAGCTGTATAAGAACTATTTCTAGCGGTTCTGACAACCTGTCGATCGGCATCAACATCAAACGTCCACAATTCCCTATCTATACATATACATCGCTAAAGGGTAAAATGTGCGGTATATGCAACCACCATAAACCGAATTTGTATAATTTTCTGCCCAGCTCTTCCCGCCGCACAGTGAGCAAACTAGTGGTTTGTTTGATTCAATAAATCGGTAATCCTGATTAAGATAACAATGAAACACCAGAATTGAGAACGTTTGAACCAAGCCAAGGGGTTCAGGCATCATTTGTTAAAAACACTCAACCCTTTCAAATACTAACTTTATCATACAAAGAGCCATAACATACATATATGTTTCGCAGTTTCTTTACAACGGCCTAGAATTCGTAATATTGAAGTGGCTGGTTTTACAATGCCAACCCACAAAAATCACAGTTTATACTCAGTCAAAGTTTTACCGCGGGGGACATACATTATACGAAACGAATACAGTCATTGATTTTCGTACCTTAGCACAAACCAACCCCCATGCCAAAAAGGGTATCTATGAAAGTCTTATCAGTAGTCCACACCATGAAATTTGTTCTAAAATTTTCTGGAAACTAATAATAAATTGCTTCTTTCGCATAGGATCAAAAGTTCAATTACCGACCATAAGATAATAGATACCTTGTGATGCCATGTTTATCAGTATCAAGTCCATAATTTCTGGACACTGCTCTGAAAAGACTTGTAGTCGAATAATGAGAAGCTTGCATATGTGTTTATATAGAAAGAAGCTGTAATCCAATTTATAACCAAATTTCTTGTACCTACATTTCACAACAATTACAGTGATGGTTATTTCTAGTAAACAAATTGGTTCAGCATGTATTCTTCTTTTTCTTTCTGTCTGTCTTATTAGGGGAGTGCGTTAAATCAGAAAGTAAGAAATGGTTTTTGGCAAGACCCAGCTTAGAACCAAAATCAGACACACAAGAATCGCCTTTTGAATTGCCCTCTGTTTGTTCGGCGTTAAATTGAACCAATTATACTCGGGATTCAGCAGCAGCGTAATAATCATAATTAATAGAACCCTGTATTGGCAATAAATAAATTCTTGTGATTCAGGAACAAATATCAGAATCGACTTATTTAAATTATTAGAACCACTAATGTACTAGGAGAGATGAATATTTGTGAAGAAATGCAGAAAATTAGCGGGAGTAGAATCGCAAGGAACGCAAAATGAGTATATCTAATATAATTCTTACTAGTATTGGATTTTGATTGTCATATCCAACAGAAACATTGGACAAAGTTTTGGTATCAATTAATGTCAATGGAGCAACGTTCATTGATAAAGATGCTTTTCATCTATAATTTGTGTGTGTAGTAACACTGTTAGAAAACACGAGCTCGGTTTTGAAAGGACACATTTTTATTTCCTGCATTTAGTGGACTTTTGGTAAACCCTTGTATAGCATGAGGGCGGATTGGGGAAATCTAATTTAGTAACAACACTGTAATCTATCAACTCTGAAGACGGAGCATCTGTTCAATGGTTTCCGTCACTTAGCCCATCCACACCAGATCTAAGCAGTAAAGTATGTTGTCGTTTAGAGTGTGAAGTAAAATCTGGACAACGTGATCCTGTTTTAGATTGTTCAGCATCCATATCTTTTTCTACCCTTGACTTAACTGGTAGAGGGTATCAAGCTAGTAAATAATACAACGATACCTTCACTGTTGATGAAAGTCATAATAGTGAGAAAAATTGGATAAATTAAGAGTAAATTGTTCGAAAAACAAGAAAGGAATTGGCTCAGACGAATAGAAATCTTCAAAAATACCTTGAATACATCCATAGAATGTAGGTTGTAGATATTAATATTTGGACGAGTGAATTACTTGTAGAGTATAAAACACGAATTTGACGTAAATAAATGAGTATCTAACATATCGTCAACGGAAATGGTACCTTGACAGGTGTGACAATGACTAACTGTACAGAGAAAGTCTGGCCAGCCATACAATGGATTGGGTTTGCCCCAGTCATATACAACCCTATAGGATTCCGTTATATGTATACTTCCTCCTTCTTGTGAAACTACACAAAATATGTTCTATAATTATAAGTCAGCTAATAATCTGATTGATCCTCAACAAACTGCCGTCGTTTCTTGTTTGCTCGCATCGGCTCTTTCATTTAATCCCAAAACGGCAACTATTACTTTTTCTCGTCGAATTTTATTTTGTACTTTGTTTAACCATCAAGATCCAGCGATCTATTCCAATTTTATGTAGGCCCATTCTTCACATTCTTGCTTATCTCTCTTTATATACCCATCCATTGTCATCAGATATTCAAATTCGCCACTGAATCGACTCTCAAGTAAACATATATACAGTTTTCTAGTATCTGTTTACCTTTTGGCTCTTAGTTAGACTACCAATCTCTTGTTACAACCTGTCAAATCCCATACAGATCAGTTGATATTATAAAAGCCTATCCAGAATGAGAAGCATTAAATGTGTTGTTGTCGGTGATGGTGCAGTTGGTAAGACCTGTCTCTTAATTTCATACACTACAAATCAATTTCCAGAAGACTACGTTCCAACTGTGTTTGACAACTACTCCGCCAACGTTATGGTTGACGATGAAAAAGTCACTTTGAACTTGTGGGATACTGCTGGCCAAGAAGAATACGATAGATTAAGACCGTTATCTTACCAGCAGACTGAAATCTTTCTAATCTGTTTCTCAATTGTGGAGCCGGCCTCTTTTCAAAACGTTAAAAATAAATGGATACCTGAAATTAAACATCATTCACCAAGGGATATTTTAATTTTACTAGTGGGTACCAAATTGGATCTTAGAGATGACCCACATGTCCTTGATCAACTTGAAGAAAATGGTTCCGCCCCCGTTTCTCTCGAACAAGGTACAAAAATGGCTAAAGAAGTTGGCTGTATGAATTATTTGGAATGTTCTGCTGCTTCACAACAAGGTGTTTCTGAGCTATTCGAATACGCTATTAAGTCTGTATTGAACCCTCCAAAGAAAGTTGAAAACATTACTTCAGGAAGTACCGCTGCTTTCGCCAGTGCCAATGGTTCAAAGACTGCCAAGGCTTCTAGTCCTAACAACAACACTGCTGGATCAGGCTTAAATGGAGCTAAGAGAGTGAAGAAGTCAAAGAAATGCACAATTCTATAATCTCAAAATCCATTTAAAGTCGTACGGTTTATAATAATGCACTCCATATTGAAATTTGTTTCATAGAACCTATTGCCGCAATACATTTTCTTCATCTTTGCTTATTATCTTTTCTTATTATCTTTTCTTTTCGTTCCGTTTCATAATTTTCCCAAGCTTAGATAATTGCATCTACTTTTTGTGTTTTTTTCTTGTTTTGGTATGAGTTTTGTTATTTATTCACAATAATGCCTTCAATAAATACATTATGCCTTCTTTACTATTTTAAAAACTATTCTATAAGGAATAAAATCAATCGATATTTGATATATATTATACATTCATTTGACTATTCGTAAACCTAATCAAACCCATTTATTTTTCGATTTGCGCCAATCTTGAAGGATGAATACCACCTTCAGTTGGAATAACTGCTTGCTCTTGTGCATTTTTCAACTTCTTTTCTCTTTGTTTTTCTTCTTCTTTACTAATTCTAGTCTTTCTTTCTTCTAGTAACTTTTCATTCTTTTCTTTGATTTTTACTAATCGGTCAGAGGAATTACCTCCTCCACCAGCTGTTAACTCAACGTTAATTTTTCTGTTATGTAAAATAGTATGATGTAACTTCAATGCTATGTCGATCTTAGCTTGAATATCAACTCTTTCATTATTGAATTCCAAAAAGGCAATACCTTTATCTTGTCTTAATCTAACATTATCTGGATTAGCAGCTTTGAAATGCGCCTTGATTTCATCAGCGGATATACTGTAAGGCAAATTGCCGACGAATAAAATGAATCGTGGCCCGCTATTTTCACGGTTACCCTTACCTTTCTTCCCTCTTCTAGTCTTTCTTTTCTTTGGTTTAACGTCCTCGATGGCCTTGGTGATTTCCTCCTTTCGTTGGTTCACTGTTTCTAATTCTTTAGCTGCCTTTTCGGATTTTTTAGACTTGAATTCAAGAGCCTTTATTTGTTTCTTTGTGAGCTTTGGTTGTATTCCAGACATAACTGAATATTAGCATTAAAGGAAAAACCGATGTCTTATTATATTTGAGTACTGACTGGCAAGCATATGAATAAGGTGTAGTCAATCATGTCTATATAATGCTATATCTCCAAAAGATTTGATCTATCTAAAATTTTTTTTCGCTATATGGAAAATAAATTTATTTCTGGAATCTCGTTTAAACGGGGGAATTAAATCTCTCTGTGCTTGGATGTAGAGGTTTGATTTAGAATATAGACGGAGATATAACACATTCCTCTCTTATATTCAATACATATCTACAAGTTTTATAGAATAATATACCTTCATTTTAAGTGTTTAGTTAGTATAATGGTACCTAAAATGAAGATCAATCTAAAAGCAAGGCCTACAACCAGTGAAACTGCTTCAAAATCACCTAAGACCGAGAGTCAGGAAGACAGAGAAAGAGAAAGAAGCGTAGAAAGAAAACCAAAAGACTACAGAAATCATATTGATAGTGATAGAAAAGAATCCAAATTAGAAATTAAAGGAGATGACACAATTATAAAAAGTAACACAATAGAAGAAACTAGGGGAAGATCAAAAGAAAGACAGAACATGGAAGAAGAAGAGGTAGTAGAAGGGGAAGCTGACGATTCCATGTTCGCCATGATGGGATTTGGTGGATTTGGATCCACCAAAAACAAAAAAGTTGAAGGAACTGATTGTTATGGAGTTAGAAAAAAACAAAAAACCACTTATAGACAATACATGAACAGAGATAAAGGTTTCAACAGACCTTTATCGCCTCCTCGGAAAGCTAAGAAGTAGGCGCTACTTTTATGAGAATATATACTTTTACCCAATGGAAAATATCTATTATTTATCGGTTTATGAGCATACATACATAATTGTACGCTATCAAAATTCTTATTTTCTTTCATTTAACAACTTCGAGTGCTCTTTGAACAAACTTTCATGATTTAGCTTGAGATCCTCGTAAGCGCCGGAGACATTTTGTAATTGTGCTTCCAACTCTTTAATCTTTTTTCTTTCTTCGCATATGTTGTTACTAACAGTACTTGCAACGCCAGAATTACTTCCAGATTTGAACACACTTGATTCTATTCCGGTGAAATTCGTAAACCATTTTTCTTCACTTTTCACAGCATTTAAGAATGAACTTAATTCGAATTCAGTAGGTGTACCATCATTTAAAACTTCTTTCAATTTCATGATGATTTCATGTTTAACCAAATCTGAAGGTTCCATAAGAGTCCTTTTCAATACGGGTATACTTCTAACAACGGTTTTATCATTATTATTTTTAGATAAGGATGGTGAATTAGTTTCAACTTGAAACAACTTCACAACGGACACGCTTCCAACAAGACTTTTTAATTTCTTGCTTGTTTGTTTGGTAACAATATCGGCAACAAATAACCTACCCTTAGAGTCACCAGAGACTATAGTAGTTCCATCGAAACTAACTTCAAGTTGTGTGACGTTGATTTCCTCACCTTGCTGTGCACCCTGTTGATGATGAATAAAGGTTTCTAAAAGTTCGTTATCAGTTTTTAACGTCACAATCTTACCGTATCCACCGACCTGTTCTAAAACTTTCGTTTTCGGAGCAGCTTGAAATAATGAAATAACTCTAATAGAACCATTTGATAAACCAGCATATAAAGATCTGAATGCTGGGTCAGCAGCGATGGAATCAACGGCAAATGGAGTCACTAATGTTGTTAAAAGATCTTTAGAGCATAAATCGTAGCATCTAATGGTACTATCCTTTGAACAAGAGAAAACTTTCAAATCATTGATCAAACCTTGGTTAATGATCAATCCTGTCACAGGAAGGGTGTGATCGGTGAAAATAGCATACGGTTTTAAAATTTTCTTTGAATCGGATATTGAATCTGTGTGCACACTTGAAATTAAATCTATAATTTTCCAAACAACAACCCTTGAATCCAGGCCACCCGAAACCAAGAACCCCTTGGAATATTTCAAAACAGAGACAGACTGATAATGCGACTCTTTAACAGTTAATAGATAACCGGAGCTTAATTCCCAAACGTAAATTCTGCCACTTTTACTACCACCAATCAATAACCATTCTTTGTTAAGGTTTGGATGTTGACAAATCTCTAGACAAGTTAGTTCCTCAGGAATTGGGATTTTCTGTTCAGGACTTTCTTTGCCGTAAAGGTAAACGTGAATCAAAGCTTTACCTTTGCAAGCAACAATCAATTTTTCACCTAAACCTAAACCAGTCATAACTGCAGCATTTGTACCTGAATAACACTGTCTAAACTGTGAATATTGGTTTGAAGAATGGACCGAGGATAAGAATGCGAAAGATGTTGAGTATTGTTTATCAGAGGCATCACCGACAGAGTTGTAGAAAACTACTTCATCCATATTATAAGTATATTAGAATTTTCACTTCTCTGAATTTTTGAGCTGGATGAAAAACTATTGGGACAAATGAATAGATCTGATTTGATCAACGACTAACATTTAATATACAGAGTTTTTATTCAAACAAAGAACAAAGAAATAATTTTTTTATAGAGATTTCAGTAATTGCAGTGCGGCTCGGAATAGTTGTAAACAGAGCACACCCTAACACCACCAATATAGACAACCTCCACAAGAGGGATCTGCTATCCCCAATCAGTTAACGACACTTAAAGCTTGCTTCAACAACAGAAATCTCCTAAAAGGTTATTAGTCATAATATTTTAACCTTTAGCACCATTTCATTTAGTCCATTAAATTTCAAACTACCAAAAGTTCTTATCTATGTATGGGTTGCATACAACCTGTTTCTTGTCAAATTTTAAATGTCAAAACGCGCCTTACTAAAAAGAAAGAACACGAAACCGCCTGAAAAATGAGATCGGATTTGATTGAAACAGAGCTGTTCTATGCCAGGTCTCTCAGTATCTTGCCATCCTTAAATACCATCCAAGCTCATTTTCAAAAATTTTTCTAGTTGCAGTTACTTAGGTATCAAACAGCTCTTCGAGAAACTTGTTTTTCAATATCAGATCTCACCTCAATTACTTGTTGGCACGGATTACAACCAGACAAAAAGAACACAAGGAAATAGATAATAATCAACAAAAATGCCACTTAATATCCTGGGTACCATTTTTCTAGAAGGTACTGATAAAATACCAGGTTGGAAACACATTAAAACTTATGGGCCCCTTGTCCTCACTGCTGGCTTAGCTAAATATTACTTTGGAGGTTCCTCCAATACATGGGATAGGGATTTACATGGTAAAGTGTTCATTGTCACCGGAGGAACATCGGGTATTGGTGCTTCATTAGTCCACGAACTTGCCCTTAGAGGTGCTCAATTAGTTTTACTAACCTCCCAATTAGGGGAAGATGGATCAGGTTCTACTTGGGTTTCGGATTATGTTCAAGATTTAAGAGACACTACCGAAAACTTTTTGATCCATGCTGAAAGGTGTGATCTCTCCTCTTTGTATTCAGTTAGAAAGTTTGCCACTAAATGGTTAGATACAACCCCACCTAGAAGATTGGATGGTGTTATTTGTTTAGCTGCTGAAAGTGCCCCCAGTGGCAAACTTAGAGAGGCAAGCATTGACGGTGTTGAAATACAAATGGCAATCAACTACCTTGGTCACTTCCATCTATTGACATTACTAGAACCAGCTTTAAAAGTTCAATTAGCTGACAGAGATGTGAGGATCTTGTTGTCATCATGCTTATCTCAATCAACTGCCGAATTGGATATCAGTGATTTGCTTTGGGACGAAAGAAAATTCCCAAGTAGTCAACCTTGGAAAGTCTATGGTACTTCTAAGTTATTATTGAACATGTTTGGTAAAGAGTATCAAAGAAGGCTTGATTTATTTGAAAGAAATGATGGACAACAAAACAATACTAGGATTAATATTGTTAATCCTGGCATGGTGAGAACACCTTCAACTAGACGCGTATTATCTATGGGTTCTATTTGGGGTTTGATCCTTTACTTAATTTTGTATCCAATATGGTGGCTGTTATTGAAATCTGGTGAACAAGGTATGCAGTCGTATTTGTTCGCATTATGTTCACCTGTGTTAGTGGATATGCAAGGTGGTAATTACATTAAAGAATGCTCGATTATTGAGAAGGAACAAAGGCCAGAGCTGTACGATGAGAAATTACAGGCGCAACTTTTCGATCAAACTAGAGCCACGATTGAAATGCTTGAGAAGAACTCCGCCATTGCTAGAAACAAGTTAAAGAAGGAGACGAAGGAACAAACTGATACCGATGCAGCCATTTCAAAGAAAGGTAAGAAGAACAAGAACAAGAATAAATCAAAAGAAACTTCAAGTGATATTAATGTGAATGATCAAAAGTTGAATATTTTCACTTCAGCTTTCTCTACATCTACTGGCGATGCACCGGGTACAAATCCTTTAACCGACATTCCTAACATTGGTGACGAAACATTCCAAATTACCAGACCAGGTCTGGATCCTAACGATCTTGATGCTAAAAATTTGAGACTAAGATCATTGGATACCAAATTCGAAAGAGCTAGAAAGAGAAAGACTTAACTCAATAGTAAACCCCTTTTATACCTCTTCATTCTATTCTAATACTGTAGCTAGTTTATTTTTATAAAAAAAAGCACGCATACACGCTCTTTGCTCATTGGAACAAGATAGGAAAATACAAACTAACCACCTCACTTCAAAAGCAAGTGATCGTTACCTGATGATTTATCCCAGTAACTACATATTTAACACTGAACACTGTTGGAAATTACCTCTATGGCATCGAATAAAACCTTCTAAATGAGAACTATACCGCGCCAAGATTTCAAGATGGGGATGGAAAGGGGTCTTGGGAATGGACATACCCCATTGATCTAGGCTCAATTTTTAAACTCCACAAAAAGACCTGAATTGCTCGAGTTTAATTACTGGAATAAACATACAAAATATAACGAGACCATAAGAGTAAATCTATCGTAGTACTGAACTTTGAATGGTCAAATAATCAGTGATCCATTGGATTTAGGACGACCAGCCTAGTTTTGGAGAACCGGATGCATATGTAAACAAGATCTGGAAAATATCAAACCGTAATGCAAACGTGAAAAATTTATTTCTGTTACTCACCGAAGAACAAACTACCCTGCTTTTTTTGACACATTTTCCGGTCAAAAGTATATAATATAGCAGGTCTAGTGTATATATTGTAATAAGAATAGAAGAACAGACCACTTTTGCACCAAAGTTACTTGTGTATTAACATTTCAATGAGTCTGTGATTATGAAAAGCCAAGGATGCCAAAACAATAACAACCTGTAAACCGTAAACGGCGACGTGCGATTCAGTCGAGTATGCATTCCTTATTCTATAGTAAATTATATATCCTCGAGTAAAGTAAGAAAAAAATGTTTTACCTGGCCAAATGTTTATTTGAATCGGTATCCTGATCGTGTTGTTTGAAGGTAGAAGGGGCAAACCCCACTTGTCCATTATAAATGAGAACCATACCATTATCGTATTAGTGTAATACTGTTTTACTATATAAAAATAATTGATCGGCCCGGTGAGTAGTTAGCCGTGAGCAACCGATATCCCACCTCCCAGTTAAGACCATCCCAGATCTCGGATAACTCGCCGCCCACCGCCAACGGCCTTTTTCCAATTCAAGATCGCAATCAAAGCTGACTCCCTCATCTTTGAAGAAAATGTTCCCGGTGACTCATGTTGCGTCTCCCTAAATAACCGCGGCGTTATGATCACTTGTGAGAAATCGCCCTGACAAATTCTTTTTCCATCGCACATAAAAGGCTTTGATTGTCAACTCCTCCAAAAACCTCAGATACCTGGGATCCATTATTCTTGTTATTATTGTTAACTCTATGACTTTCTATCAACCAACAAGAACATAAACACTAACCAGAAAGAAAAAACGCACAGTTCTTTATATACTTTTATTTGTCCACCCCTTACATCTTTGGAAAAAAATACCAAAAATTAATAATTAGTTGTTTCTCATCATGTTCTCTCAACTGCAAAAATCTCTTCTGAGCCAACAACCAACTAGACTCTTATTTAACAAGACTATCAGTAGGATGTCATCACAACTTGCTCCATTAGATTCCTCTAAGTTGACTATCAATAAAAGCTCCACTCCAAAGGATAAGCTTCCAAATGATCAATTAGTGTTTGGGCAATCCTTCACCGACCACATGTTAACCATCGAATGGAATATAAGTAAAGGTTGGTCTGCTCCAGAAATCAAGCCATACGGCAACTTATCATTAGACCCATCTGCCTGTGTTTTCCATTACTCTTTTGAATTATTTGAAGGTTTAAAAGCTTACAAAGATTCAAAAGATCAAGTTAGAATGTTCAGAGTCGACAAGAACATGGAAAGAATGAACAAATCTGCCGAAAGAATTTGCCTACCAACTTTCGATTCTGCCGAGTTAACCAAATGTATCGGTGAGTTACTGAAAGTTGACAAATCCTTTATCCCAGAAGGTAGAGGTTACTCCTTATACTTGAGACCAACTTTAATCGGTACCACTTCTGGCTTAGGTGTTGGTATTCCAGATAGAGCCTTATTATTCGTCATTGCGTCACCAGTTGGACCATACTACAAGACAGGTTTCAAGGCTGTTAAATTAGAGGCTACAGATTATGCAACTAGAGCTTGGCCAGGTGGTGTTGGTGACAAGAAATTGGGTGCCAACTACGCTCCATGCATTAAACCTCAATTAGAAGCCGCCAGTAGAGGTTACCAACAAAATTTGTGGCTGTTTGGCGAAGAAAAGTACGTTACTGAAGTTGGCACCATGAATTTCTTTGTTGTTTTCAAAGATCCTGTCACTGGGAAGAAAGAATTAGTTACTGCTCCATTAGACGGTACTATCTTAGAAGGTGTTACCAGGGATTCCATCTTGACTCTAGCTAGAGAAAGATTAAACAGAGACGAATGGATCATTAGTGAAAGATACTGTACCATTACTGAAATTCTCGAAAAATCCAAAAAGGGTGAACTAGTGGAAGCATTTGGTTCAGGTACTGCTGCTGTTGTTTCACCAATTAAGGCTATCGGCTACGAAGGTTCCGACATTGAAGTTCCATTATTACCAGGCGAACAATTCGGTCCATTAACTAAACAAGTTGCCGATTGGATTGCAGAATTACAATACGGTGTTGTTGAAAGTGACTGGTCCTACGTTGTGAGATAATCTTGTTTGTTTGATGGGATGCTACAGAAAACAGAAAACGAAAAACAACAAACCTAATCAACAACGGCAAAAAAAGCCCAATTTTAAGTTTGAGACTCAGTTGTTGATGCAGTACAACTAGAGCAGTTGATATCAAGTATATCTATACTGAAATTGCATACATATAGAATATCCTTTTTTAAATTGTATTTCTTCTTGCTGTTCGATAAAAATAATTTTAAAATACTCTATAATGATTCCCCCCCTGACAAAAATAAAATCCAATAGAAGTTTGTAACATTGGCAAAATTAAAATTCCACTAGCAACGCTATATAGGCGATAGTTTCCAGCTCTACTACTTGATAAGGAATGTCAATTTGCTTTCAAGAAGTCGCAGCAAAGATTTGGGTGTTGAATTAAGCCGCAAATGCAGAAATCCACATGCATCTCTTTTGATCTCGCACGTCCTCTATGCCAATAATCTGTAACTGAACAATCCAACCCGAGTCCTTTTTAATACAACCTGGCCTATCAATGCCTTTTCTTAATAAATAAACGTCGACATACCGTACCATACCATTTTATTCCTCCATTCGTTTCTTACTCTTCGGTGAATTAATATCAATATAAGCAAAAACTACGAGATCAAGAATCACAATGGCAAGAAGAATATTTGAACATGACGTTTCTGCATTCCTATCTTCCCCACAACAAACCATCAAACTTTTATATACAACAACCCATCAGTTGATACTACCCATGACCAACCGTCTCTTAGTTCTCGATTCTTCATTTAACCCTCCACATAAAGGACATTACTCACTGATCAGTAAGTCAATTGCCCATCAATTTAAAGATACGAACTCACAACAAGCATCTGTATCATCAATAAATACCAAATCAGCTCTGTTGTTATTATCAGTGAAGAATGCAGACAAAGCTGATGGGCAACCAGCCAGCTTTCCCGATAGATTAGCTATGATGCGAGAATTAGCCGATGAGATAAGCAATAATTTGGGTGTTTGCTGTGGGATTGGCATTACTGATAAATCGTTGTTTGTTGATAAAGCTGAAGTGTTGAAAGAATTTTTGGAGACGGAGTACCAACGTGAATTGAAGTTAACGTTCCTATTAGGGTTTGACACATTAGTCAGACTTTTGAATCCTAAGTATTACCAACCTGTGCCCATTGCTGATGCATTGGCTGGGTTTTTCAAAGTTTGCGATTGTTTTATTTTGACTAGAGAAGATGGTAACAATTCAATTGAATTACAAAAATCCTATCTGAACCAGCTTAAAGATGGATCATCAAGTAGTCTAAAGGATTGTTCTGATAAGTTTGTAGTTGTTGACGGCGATGATTCAAGTTTGGATATTAGCTCGTCCTCCATCAGGGAGAATTATAAAAATGGAGATGCCAACTGGGAGACCAAAACTTTTACTGGAATTTCAATGTATATAAAGGAAAGCAAGTTATACGATTGACGAGCATTATTCATTGAACAACTCCTCCAAGTAGACTTATGTTGAACTTTGAGAGAGTTGACAATAACCACTCTTTACTGGAATTACGAGAAGGAAAAGGACCAGAAAGGGGTAGGTGTAGCCTTCACACTTATGCTTAGATTCAAGCAACGGAGCTGCTTTATAGAAGAAGCTACGTGCAGTATTTTGGGATTCTGAATTTTCCAGGCCCTCCTCTTATTGCCTTTGGCTAGCAGTTGCCTGGCTGTTGGATCTTGCCAATGTATATCACCAACTTTCAACCCTGTTTATATTCACAAAATTAATACTATTATATTGTAAGCTGAGCTTATCCCTTACTCATACTATTCAACCAATTTGTTTCGTAAATTGTTCCCTATCCTGGCCCTTGAAACAGGAGTATGGACTCAGACCGCTAAAAAACAGACTCACCCTCTCCTCTGAAAAAGGGGGATATGCAATATAACGCAGCCCACCAAAAATTTTCTGAACATCCTGTTTACTACTATAGTATGGCCATCCCCTGCTCTGCTACCACACATCAATACTAGAAAGTGTAGTTAATAGATACTACCTCTACGGTGATATACACAGGTAACACAAAAATTGTTGCCAGATGTGAGGATGATCCCAACTACACAAACGCCCATACATTAGTTGCCTTGACAATCAATGAGAAGAAGGGAGGTAAGGAGATCCGACCTCCTTAAGCAGAACACTTAAATTCCAGCACTTTGTTAGAAGCTTAATATATCGTTTGTTACTCAATCTTAACAGTTCAAAGGAGACGGAGTAGGCCTATAAACAGTACACTAAAACCTCCTGTTGCTCAAGTGGATTATCATCAATTTTTTTGGGTACCTGTATTTTAGGATGGTTTGACCACTCTAGCCATCCCAACTTCAAGGCCTGATTAATTGCCCCTCCCCAACTTAAGTGAGAGTACAGGAACAAACTGAATCTTGCTAACATACGCCGTAGAGACAAGTTCACACAAGAATGAACACGTCATTCTGCACCAATAACGGGTAACAACAGTGCCTTTCTCCCGTTTACATAGGGGTTACCCGCACCTAAGTTCTGTCGCTTATTAACAAAATACATACTTTCCATAACGTGTATGACACAATATTTACGCAGATTCTCTGAAACTCCCTTTTCTGCAATAAACTAAAATTTTTTGCCACCCTGTCAGTTTGGAATCCAATTTCCCAACTTCTTAAACACCACTTTTTCTTCCTGAATTATTTGTTTCGCACTTTTTTCCGCTTGCTTTATTACAATTTGCCACCCTAATACTTCTCCTCCGATCAAAGTTATTTGACTTCAAGTTTCAGTAACTAAACCATTTTAGTTAGTTAGATTACCTTCTAAACTTAACTACATTAACTCAATCTTTACTAGCTGAATTTCAGTTATTGCAGGTTATACAAGTTATAAACAAACTCTCAAATTTTCTGGACTACTTAGTTGTTTTGTTCAGTTCAACGAATACTCGATTTTCATTGGCCAGTTTTGAATATCTGTTCTTTTCTGCCATTTAAAGTTCGTGCCAATCAATTGAAGCTTTTTTTGCAAATTTCCTGGTGTCAGGATTTTTATTAATTGCTCTATTTTCCGATCGAGAAGTTTTAATACTCACACTACTTATCCCCTTTTTTTACTTTTATACACATATACCACCACATCAATATGGCTCTATCTCTAAAACGTGCTTTTGTTAAAGCTGATTTGGATAAAGAAAATACTCTTTCGACATCGTCTACTGCTACCAGATCTACCAACTCTTCAGCTTCATCTCTTAAGGTTAAAAGACCCTGTCTAATGCCTTCCACCGCTAACAACTTGTTATATGTTCGTTCTCAAGACTGTCAAAATTCTTCAAGTGAAGATGATTCATCTGACGATGAACAACTTTCAAGAAGGAATAACAGGTTAAGAAATCAAAGAAGAAACTACAGAAATGTTAAAAAGTGTTTATCTACTCTTCCTTTAGACTCTAAGCTATCAAAAGCTGTTGCTCTTTATAGTGATGATGATGAAGTTGAAAGTGAAGCTGTGAAATCTACTGACAGTGAACATACTTCGGCTTTCAATTCTAGTCGCTTGCAGAGTCACTGTCACTCTTTTAGAAGATACTCTATTTCCAGTAACGTTGCTTCTCCATCAATTGCTCTATCTCCATCCTTTGATTCCAAATGCAGACATTACGTTCCAACTTCTGATTTCACGGCTAGATCTCGTTGCTTTGATTATTTAGTTGGTGCCATTGATGAAGCGTGGGCTAGATACTGCGATGCTACCTCTTATGATGAAGATGAAGTTTATGGTTACGATTCAGGTACTGGGGCTCCACAAACTCCTGCCTCAGTCCTATCTTCAGATGATGACGAAGGTTACAAATCTGAGGCTTCTGTTGTTACCAGTATTACTGACTACGATAGTGATTTCCAAGTTGATACTTCAAGAAAAGCAACTTGTGCTGCTACTCGTCGTGTTTCTGAAGTTCCAGCTAATGTTCGACTACAACAACTAAAGGATAGATTAATAAAGGCAAAGTATTACTTGCAGGATTATGTTGATTCGGGTGATTCGGATGAATGTTTGTTATTCTGGAAAAAGTGGGATTTAATTAAATATGCTACCATTGAACTAGTTGAAGACGATGACGATGATCAAACCGTTGAAAATCAAATTGAAGAACTTGAAAAAGGCCGCTTCTCTCTATCAATGAGTGCTTAAAATATTTTTTTTAAAAAATTTATTATCATTTTGTACAATATGGGATTTTATTAGTTTTATTATGCGAGGTTAGGCTGGTGTTTGTTTTTTATTAGTGTTTTTTTCTCATGGCTTATAAAAGAAAGAAATTGATTTGAAGTCCTCAAAAAACTCCTCTTCGATGTCCAAATTGTCATTTATTATTATAAGTCTGTTTCATTTCTCGTCTATACTTTTTTGTCACTTTCTTCACACTGCGAGACCACCTCTTTTTGCTATTTTTTTTTGTTTTATTACAAATGGCTTGACTCCTTGGTGTTTTCAATTTTATTTATTTATGTCTGTTTATATATAGTTTCAGAAAATAATGTATATTAGGTTTTTAAAGTTAAAATGTTCAAAAGTACTACTCAACAGGCCCAACAATATTCTACAACACACAGACTAGTGGTTTTTTTGACATATAAGCTATTATTACTACATATAGTGATTTTTGAGTACATTAGTCAATTGCCGACTATTACCAGACTGGATGACCTCTGAGAGATGACATCAAAAAGAATTAGCTAAGGGGACTACAATATCAGTGCTGAAGACAGAATGAGATTTTGAAGTGACATAGTTTATATAAATGCTGGAACGATTTTTATTAGGTCTTTTTATAGGTACTAGGCTTTTTTGTATAGGTGCTTAACGAACATAAAAAACTAATATATGACTATTGAATTTTCGAAGTAATTTGCTCAGTAGAGCAAAAGAAGCAAATGCTGATAATATTTCGTCATGGAGAATTTCTGAAAACAAAAAAGGAGACGGGAAAGAGCAGGAAGGAATAGTAGAATGACAAACTCAGAAAAGGAGGATAACAAGATATCCTCTATAACAGCACACACGCACGAGCAACAGCTTAAGCAAAATGAAATATAAAAAGGGTATTATATCATACAGAATAAAAGATGAACCGTGATTAAGATGAATAGACAATATGATTCTATCTATATATGATGCGAAGGACTTGCGCAAACAAAAACACAAAAACATAAGAGAAAGCTTAGTAAATGGAAGGTTTGAAATAATGACAAGGTACAAAATGTGATAAACCGTGTAACAAATGAAAATGAACTAAACTGGTGACTTTGGTCTTAATTGTTCAATTTCATCATCTAATGGAATGTTATTACCAATGGAGGCAATTTCTTGTTTGTAGTTAGTAGGGTTAAAATTATCAAGTAAGACATCAGGACTAACGATGACCCAACCTGGTCTTAGATTAACAGGATGATTTAAACCTGTTTTTGAAGGAATGATGTGTAATCTTCTTGTTGCAGTTGAGAAGTTCTCAGCAACTTGATAGATCTGAGAAGGAACTGCTGAGTTTCTAGTTGTTTCGTTTTCAATAGATAAATCAGTGTTGATGTTACAGTGAATTAAATCTTTATCAGTCGATCTTCTAACCGTGCCAGTAATGCACATCCAACAGTGCCATTGCATTTGTTCCAACATTTGTTCTTCAGGAATTTGAGAATCAGTTGGATAATAAGGAGAATTTTTGTCGACAGGAACAAAAACCAATTCTTCTGATCTTCTAAATTTTTTAGTCCAGATGTTGGTATTTGAAAGTAACTTTGATAGCTCAGCAATTTTTTGAGTTGATGCCCAAATGAATAAAAAACCTGGTTTGGAACACAGTTTGTCAATTGGTAATTGAGAAATAATCGGGTACAACAGCTGATTTTCAGAAAGAGCACCAATCATAATGACATCAAACTGAAGGTTGTCTTTATAAACCCAGTTGTTAAGCGTTTCAACCAATCTCTCTGGCTTGATTCTTGCACCATAGGACTTAGTGGCGTAATTCTTTACTTGTTCTTGCTTCAATTTGATTAACCTTTGAAGTTTTGGATACCCTTGAACAGGTAGAACAGCATTTCTGACATATTTAACAGGTAGAACACCAGAGTGAATATAATTGTTTGAATAATCGTTTTTAAAGCAAGTTGCACATGTTTTATTGTTATTGTAACTTTTGAAGTTGGGATTAGATGAGATATTGTTATTGTTATTGTTGTGGCTATGGTTGTTTTGATTGTAAGTTTTGTTTTGGTTTTGTTGGGAATATGAATGTGCATTTCTGCCGTAAGAGTCTTTGGATGAAGCTCTTGTAGCAACTAGCCTGTGGCCATCACCATGTTGATTGATGCTTTGAGTTTGGATCAAATCATATGCCGAGTAATAAGGATCCTTTTTAACTTTTGGGTAATGATAAGTAACTGGGGAGCCATATTGGCTCATAATGGAATTGGCTGGAGTTGGAATGATGTTGTTCGTATGAACCTGAAGTTATAATTAGTAACTAGAAAATGACAGGTTACTAGATATATTGTATTTAAGGAAAGGAAAAAAATACCTGATCTCCAAAATTATTGCTCAATTAAAACCTTTTTATAATAAACCTAAGTGGTAAGAAAATCGAAAAATAAAGCTGTTTGAAGGGATCCAGAAATGTTATAGAATTGTTTTAGGTTGATTAGTTTCTGGAAAATCAACTGAAATGGAACCAATGTGAATATAAGTCAATGGATAGTAGTAATTTCCGATACAAGGCTTACAATAAGACACAAGAAAAGTCAAAAGGGGTGAAACATGAAGTTTTGTCCATGTGCGGTTGTGTTTCAGATTTTTGAGTGAGTTTTTGACATGCGTGGCGCATTTTTACAAGCAAGGCGGGTGTACATCAATTCGTGGCGAGTGCAGACTCTTGGATCTCAGCGCGCTTTGAGGATGGGAAATCTGTTATAAACATGGGGATGACAAAGGGGAACAGACAGTAACATATCTTGATGTTTACTGGCAGTTACACAAATCTAAAGGAAGGACAAATAGCGTATAATAACACCAATGAAAAGCTTTAACTTATCTCCTACAAAGAGTGAATCGGGCCTTTCAAGAGCAAGGTCTTTGTCCAGAGGTAAGTTCTCTGTAAGTCCTCCTAGAAGGCACGATTCAAGCTTTCAGTTTCTACTTGATAATGTTAAAGAATCAATTCTATCTTTAATGAATAAAGTATGTGTTACTCTATTTGAATTGGTATATTTTATGTTTTAATGGGCAACTAACAACAAAATCGAATAATTTTCCAGTTTGACGAGTCAGCGATAATCAACTTATCGACTTCAATGAGAAGACTTAATCAGAATTACTCATCGGAAACAAAACCAAAATCAGAGATATTGATTGCGTCTGGTATTTTGGATTTGACCTCAAGTCTTCCCACCTTGGTATATGGTGATGTATCAATAATAACTGAGTCTTGTACCTTATTTTACACTTTATTAAAGAGTTACAAATTGTTTAAAGATAGCCTTACTGCCCACTCCTCCATTATTGTCAAAACTTTAGAGATCTTCATCCATGGCTTACTTACGGGTGTCAACACATTAAAACTAAAATGTTCACTACAATTAGCTATTTATACGATTCAAACGTATACAAGCTTTCCAAACCTTGCAGAAGCTTGGTTTGAACTGAGGAGCAGCAAAGAATTAAAATCAACGTTTAGACATGAAGAACTCAGAAAAACATTTCCAACTTTCAATTTCCTTCAGGCATTCTTGGAGTTAACAATGATTCCAGAATCCTCAGATACATACATAACTCAGTTTGGTGATGCTTTGTTAAAGAAAATGATAGAGTTGATTGACAAATCAGAAGCGGTTAGGCAATATTTCTTCAGTTCCAAACTAGATTTAGTCTTGCTAAGTTATCCAATATCACTAAGAGACCAAGCATCTTCAAATAAGTCAGAACGAGAGAGAATTGAGAAAAGGGTTAAACCGGAGTATTTTAATAAGACTCAAGAGTATAAAAATTACAGACTTTCATTGGAATACTATATTGAAGTTATTAAAAAGTCAAAAAATGAAGACACAATCAACCATTTAACTTGCACATTGAATGAATATTTTGGAAATTTGTTAGTTTACTACAGCTTAAGCAAGGCTTCCATAATTGCAGCGATAAGTTTTGAAGGTATTAAAATTTTTGTCGATAAGATGACGGCCGAACTGAATTCGAAATTTATTCAATCCTTGCTGAACAATCCATTATTTCATGAACTTCTATGGTCTAGTACTTTATGCTTTAAAGAATCGGATTATCACATCTCAATTGAAAGATTTGCAACCAGAATCACACATAGATACAGTATAGATTTCCTTTCATTTATTTTTGCCTCAAAGTCCCAATCAATACTTAAAACGGTGTACAATACAGGAACAGTTTCAGCAAATCAAGGTCCGAAAGAAATAATGTGGTTTCTTTCTATTGTTAGCCAATGCTATCCAGAGCAAAAGAACCCGGGTGATGTTGCGCTCAGACTTTCATACCATTTTGGGAAAGCATCGAATTTGATGAATCAGAGTAGCAATAAGATATTAATGACTCAACTAAAACCAATGAACTACTATTCTATATTTTATCAGTTGATAGTAGTTAGACTGAATTTATTCTTCTTTTTTGACGTTGAAGAAAACAAAGAATTTTTTGGATTATTAAAAACTATTCTTCTAAAAACGTACGGAACGCTGCTAGATAACGAAGAATCTCCACTTTTATTTTCATTAAAAAATCTATTCACGACGTCTCAAGCTGTAATTGACCACAAGCAAAAGATAAATAGCTTAACAAAAGAGATTATTTGCCAGCCTTATGATGATATAAAATTCCTGCTTTCACACAAAGATGTTCAACATTGGATATACGATCAAACCACAAGCCCTTTAAAGTTAAATTTTATGGAAGAAAGCTTCTATTCCAATTATGAACAATTGAAGAGATTTGTTATTGATTCATACTGCTTAAAAAAGTCTTTTAAAATTTTGCAAGATTGGGGCAATATGGCCAAAGATAAATCAAGGAGTTGATGCATTCGTTCTATAGATTCCTATATAGGTTCTCTTATGATGAAGTTTCAAAACCCACAACCGAGTTTCCAGTGGCTCATTCACTGCCCGTACAAAGCGATTGTAGAATTCTACCATACACTCTAAACCTATGAGCAGAATTCATATTCTGCTTATAATTTGCGCCGTGGCGCCAAAATATTACGTACCGCATCTCTCGCTTAAGAGATGCAAGGGGGTCTTAAATTTTAGACCAGAACAGCATTTTACTTTCTTTCTGATTTTCTTTGCCGACAGAATTGAATTTCAAGGTTTCATAACGTCCTGTTATTGGACACCAATATGATACATTATTATCATGTAAAGAATTTGATGTTTGTCGAAGATATCTTATATACTTTTTTCCCACATATAGTAGTGGCTTTGAACCGTTTTCAAAGCCTGAAAGGCATGTGATTTCAAGATTATCTCACTTTCCTCATATTATTTCTTAACGTATGGATTACACTAATTGTAGCCAGCCAACATAAATATATATACAGTTAGCTTATATGGGGTACCCACCGCTATACTACTTCAAACATTGCCTCAAATCTAAAACGTGGCTACTTTGAACAAAAGAAACACATGTGCCATGAATGTGTACATTCAAGTTTTAGATACAGCAACTTCATTACAGCAAGGCATATTTTAAGATTTGAATGTATATCTACACAAAATACCATTTTGAAAATGTATAGGTTTGCTTTTGAACATTTTTCAGTTATAGCTTTTCTTTTTTTGTTCCTTTCGTAAGAGATTGAAATGTTTGAACGAGCGGAAACTCCTGTTTGATGGCCAAAAATTAAACACAAGGAGCTCTACTGCCTGAAAATATGTATTTGATATGCATGATGACCTTTTTAAAACCGTTTTTATTGAGATAATAGATTGATAATAATTGGTACAGGTACTGGATATCAAAAAAGTAACACCACATAAACAAACCCAAATTCAACTTCAAAAAAAGGAACGAGTACATGATGCATGCATGACCATCCTTCCCCTATTTATCCAAATATTTCTTTAAAGGTATTTAATTGGCTGTAACGACCATCATGGTGTCTCAGACCATAATGCTTTCTGACTTCCTTCCCAAAAACGTGAAGCACTTAGGTATAAACTGGACACTACAATTATATTAAGGTTAAATATGTAGATAATGCATGAACTCGACTGATAGGTAGATAAGCACATGCTTGAATTCCCATTGACTTAGGTACATTGAAGACCAAGTATATTTTCTTCGAAACATTTTGCCACTCCCCTCTTGGATACATATGCAGTTTTAAATCCAAGAAAACTATTGGATAAAACTGACAATTTACTAGTTTTTCTTTTTGTCATACTGGGTTGAAACTTATTACGATGTGTTATAGTTCTCTTAACATTCATATATAAAAGCCTTTGAATATCCCTAATCTTTTCAACTATTCTAATTAGTAGAAATCAAAGGAAAACTTTTAACTTTTTTTGAAGAAAACCACCAAAATAAGCTAGTCATTCTTTCTGAAATTTATCAAGCTTATTCAAACTACTTACGTTCCTTTATATATTTTTCAAACACCCAATGAGATTTAACACATTATCTATCTTTTCATTTGTTGCTTTGGCTTCCTACACCACTGCCTTACCAGTCCGTGACTTCGTCGACGTTTCCAGTTTTATTGATTTTGCTAAGAACAAATTGTCAGAACTTTGTGATGGTGACGAGAATTCTGATACTTACATTTCTGCAGTTTCGGAAATCGAAGCTTTTGAAACAGCTTCTACATCCCAATCAGCATTCACAAGTTTAAGTCCAATGAACTTAGCTACAGTTGTCTCTGCCCCAAGTTCAAACTTTGCTTCTGCAAGCACATTATCCCACTCAAATACCAGATCAGAAGCCACTGCTACAACAACGACCTCAGAATTAGAAACCGAAACCACCAGTGCATCAACCACTGAGTCAACCGGTACTATTGCTACTTCAACAACTTCGTCGTCTTCATCTGCTGAAATTACAGGTAGAGGAACATACTACTCAGTTGGTGCTGACAACTGTGGTACTTCATCCTCTGATTCCGATTACGTTTGTGCCATCGCACAGTCGTTATACAAGACATCAGTTGATGGTTCGGATGTTTCTTCATACTGTGGGAAGTATATTACCGCTAACTATAACGGTAAATCCGTTGTTGTTAAAGTTGTTGATTCTTGTGCTTCTTGTGCTGATACAGATTTAGATTTCTCACCTTCTGCTTTCCAACAATTGGCCGATTTAGATGTTGGGGAAATGACAATCACCTGGTCTTGGAACTGAACTACTCTCTTTTTTGATACATTTTTATCTATTTTTATTTGTGTTTCCGTTCTCCCCAAGTGTAATCTTTCCTACGCTATATTTTTTATTATATAAGTTCACATTTTAAAAAATATATTTAAGCTTAGTTTTGTTTTTCAAAAGAATTGTGTATGTATATATATATAGGCGTATGAGAAAGCGCTAAAAGTATAGTGGATTCATTTTTTTATTTTAGAAAGCAGATAAAGAAACAGCAAATTTTAAAACAAGAATTCAAACGAAGCAAAATAAGACAAAAAGTAAAATAATAAAGACCAGAAAAAGTAAAAAAAAGTACCCTAAAAAGCTGTTTCAAGCATCTTCTTTTAATGCTAGCTAAAAAAACCAGACAAGTACAGAAAAAAAAGGATCCACGAAAAACATCTAAACCACCCACTTCTTGAATCTTGAAGCTGGTGATAATAGACCTTCTTGTCTTGGAATGTACTCAACCCTGTGGTAAGAGTTCAAATTCTTTCTTAAAACAATTTGGTAACATGTTGCGGAACCTTGTCTTGAAATTACAACTGAGTAAGATAAGAAGAATTCCCAAATTCTGTACCATTTAACACCGTACTTGTTAACAACATTATCCTTGTTAGAAATCCAGTTTAAGTACCAGTGGTATAAAGTAGCAGAGTAATGAACACCAATGTTATCAATAGAAACGGTTTCAAAACCAGCACCTTCTAAAGCATCGACAATGAAACCTAGAGGAGTGGAAGCATCAGCACCGGGGAAAATGTACTTGTTCATGAATAAGCCCCAGATTAAATCTTCGTACTGCCACGATTTTCTTAAACCTGCGTACTGCAAGAAGAAGATACCATCATCGTCTAACATGTCATAAACTTGATGTAAGAAAGTTTTGAATTTTCTAACACCAACGTGTTCAGCCATTTCCAAACAGGTAATCTTGTTATATTTTCTAACCGTACCATCCGCGTTTGGTTCTGGTAAAGGAGCATCTCTGTAATCACAGCAGACAATTCTGGATTGATCCTGAGTAACACCGTATTCAGCAATTCTATCGTTACCAAATTTGGTTTGGTTCTTACCTAAAGTGATACCAGTAACTTCAGCACCGTATTCAGCAGACGCGAAAGCAGCCAAGGTACCCCAGCCACAGCCTAAATCTAACATCGTTTCACCCTTCTTTAAACCAATCTTTTCACAGACAATCTTTAATTTGTTATCTTGGATTTGTTCTAAAGATTGTTTTTCGTCGATATCAGAGATAACACCTGAAGTGTAGATCATTCTTGGACCTAAAAACCAAGAATAGAAATCATCACCCCTGTCGTAATGGTCTCTAACCTGTTCTTCATCTTGAGATTTAGTGTGCATAATAACTTCTGGAATCATACCGAATAAGAAGAACTTGAATAAACCTAAGGTGAATCTCATTTGAGCCCAATCATGTCTGTATTCCATAACATCTAAAGCATCACCTTTGAATGAAACTTTGTTGGCGAAAAATAATTCATGAAAGGTTTCCATTGGAATCTTGTTGTTACCTTTGTACTTCTTAGCTAATTCTTCATCGTGGAATTCTAAGTAGAATTCAACACCCTTGTTTGGTAAAGCGACTTTTTCGTTCAATCTTGGGGAGTAAGTTGATAAAATAGTCCACCAAGCCATTAAAACTGGGAAGAAAGTGAGCAACAAGAAGAAAATAAAGGTGAACAAGCCGCCACCTAATTTTCTAGTGATGTAAAATGGAACGGCAATAATGATAGAAAGCATAATCCAGTTGTTGAAGTGCTTTGAACCGGCACCATCAGCTGGTAAAGGGGCATTCTTGATACAAGGGTACTATAATAGATGAGAAACATTTCAATTTTAATGGTGATGTTAGTATATTGATTGGCCAATTGCATCAGGTATAATGGTGTTATAAATAAATATGGTTGAAACCTAAGAGGAGATCGTTATAATCGACTGATGCAGAAGATATGCTCCAAAAGGAACATTAATAGATATGCTTACATTAGTGGTTCTTAGGCCACAGTCGAACTTCTTTAATTCATCCATTGCTATACTGTAAAAAGAAGAATGCAATTGAGAGCAGATTGGAAGAAACGATTGATGATTAGTAGGATGAAAGTGGTGGTAAAAAAACAAATATGTGTCGATATGCTCTAAACCAAGACCAAGCAATTTTTCAATTAACACCAACCAATCCAATCCAATCAACCACCAAAATAAAACAACTTAAAACACGACATTGAATCAATTGTACACTGCTTGAACAATACAAGTGCCACGTTACGTTATGTTACTGCGAAAAAAAAATAACAATGACATAACCACTTATTAATCGACACGTCCTGCTGATGTTATCATTCCGGGGTGATTTTGATCTTCCGGCCCGGCAAGAACACTGAGCATTATTATATACTCTTAACAAAATCAAACTTATCCGTATCACACCTACTGCCACTGCACCTGCACCCTTTCCATTATATCATGTATTATGTACAGAGATCCAATTGTTCACTTTTGAAGTTTTTCTGTTTATCTCACCTTGAACCTTAGAACATAAAACACTCAACTTTTGCAACGTTGTGAGATAGATAGACACAGAGGATTATCTCCAAAGATGTCAGAACTGGTTTCAAAAGTCTACAATTGGTTCCCCAAACTGCTCGATATAAATCAAGCTAAACAATGGATAGACAACCTTGCAAATAATACTGCTTTCTTGATTTACGACAACTCCAAGTTAAACAGCTATATTGATCCTGTTTTCTTATCATATGCATCAATCATTTTAATTGCTGTTGCATTGGTTTACGTTTCTTGTTTTGCCACAATTGAAAAACCAACAAATGCATTACCACCCAATCCTGAACATCCACTTTTTGATCAATCTGATAACGATACCACTTTTGTTAAAGAAGCATCAATCAATGAAAGTTCTGCATTGGCTATGCCAATTGTAGCAGGTTTAGGTTTGATTGGTTTATATTTTGCTATCAAGAATTTTGACAAAGAAGCTTTAAGCTTGTTCTTGAAGAGATATGTTTTACTGTTAAGTTTAAGGTCCAACTCATTCACCATTACCTACTTCATCAAATCTATTGCAAGAACAGTTTCACATAAATTAGGTATTAGTTCATTGAAATTCATTAAAAGATATACATTCACCATATCCGATGACCGTAACATCCATTCAGCTGGTGTTGAAGAAAATTTCTTACTTTCTGATTTCACTGAAGATGAAAAAATCATTAGAGAAGAAGCATTATTAGAAGCCAGAAATGATATTAAAAAGGAACATCAACTCATGAACTATTATTTCTCAACGGCAGATTTATATGGATATTTCTTTGGCACGTTATTAACAATCGCCTTCGGATTATTAGATGGATCTGATAATTGGCTTTTAAGTAATTTATTGGCCGCATTTTCCACAATTTCATGCATTTCAATGGCTAGATTGCCATCATTCAAACCAGCTTTTATAATCATTGGGCTATTCTTCATATACGATATTTACTTTGTTTTTGGATCTGATGTCATGGTTGAAGTTGCAACAAACATTGATATTCCAGTTAAGATTCTAATACCGAACAACGTTTCACGTGTCGAACAACAAATGTCAATGTCAATGTTAGGTTTAGGAGATTTAGTGATACCTGGTATGTTTATCTCCTTATGTTTAAGATTCGATTTGTATAACCATCATGAAAAATTCAAAGAATCTTTTTATCATTTACAACACTTTGATAAACCATATTTTAAAAGTGCATTGATTGGTTACACAATCGGTCTGTTAGCGACCGTTAGTGTTTTACACGTTTATAGTCAAGGCCAACCTGCATTACTATACCTGTCTCCTTCATTAGCTATTTCGGTCTTGGGTATCGCTATCAGAAAAGGCGATTTAAAGAGGCTATGGAGTTATAACGAAGATCCAAATCACGAATCTGATGCCAGAAAGAGAGAGGCTGATCTAAATATTATTTGTTCTAAAGAGACATTGTTTCTAGCCAGTACAATTGCTGAAGAAGATGAAGAAGACGAGGAAGATTACGATTACATTCAAGAAGAGGAAACTAATGATTACGAAGAGTATGACGAAGAGTTTGATGATGAGTAAATGTGCATTAATTAATAAGTAAACTTCAAATACTGCATATGTAGATTAAAGATAGATATTCAGTTAAACAAAGACCCCGTGGATCTTTCCAGAGAGGATTCTTCATGTAGTAGAGAAGTATAAATATTCCTAAACCGAACTTCCAAAAACAGACACCCGCACACCTGAGGGAACTTTCCAGAAGCTCCACATAAATTGTTCTTGTACACTACCAAGAAAAATAACTACTAGGAAAGAAACAAAGAAAAATTCAGTGGCCGCGTAACACTCTTTTTCTTCTTATAAAGGATAATCGATTGATGATTGATAATTTGTAATTTGAAGATCGAACGAAAAAAAAAAAATTTAGAACAGAGGACAGACAACTCAGTCATTTGAGATCGATTTTTTTTGCCTACCGTTATTATACCCTTTAATTATACATATTCGTATATTCCAAGCGTCCAATCATCTTGCCTTATTGAAATTTAGTCTAGATCAGAAATTCAGTTCATATATTGTTTTAAACTTGCCAACTGAAAAGAGAAAACTAAAACTTACAGTTCAAATTTAATATAAATACAAATACATCTCAACAAATAATATGGTTAAAGATACTAAACTTTATGATATTTTAGGGGTTTCTCCAGATGCTTCTGAACAACAATTAAAGAAAGCCTACAGACTAGGTGCTTTGAGAAACCACCCTGATAAGAATCCATCTCCAGAAGCTGCTGAAAAATTCAAAGAGATTTCCCATGCTTATGAAATCCTATCGGATGACCAAAAAAGAGACGTCTATGATCAATATGGTGAAGAAGGTTTAAGTGGTGCTGGTGGCATGCCGGGTGGTATGGATGGTTCTGACATCTTTTCTCAATTCTTTGGTGGTGGATTTGGTGGAGGAATGGGTGGCGGTAGACCATCCGGTCCGCAAAAGGGTAAAGATATCAAGCATTCAATTTCTTGTTCTTTAGAAGAGTTATACAAGGGTAGAACCGCCAAACTTGCCTTAAACAAAACTGTTCTATGTGCCGGTTGTAAAGGTAAAGGTGGTAAAAATGTTAAAACTTGTGATTCTTGTCATGGTCAAGGTGTTAAATTCGTCACTAGACAAATGGGCCCAATGATTCAAAGATTCCAAACTACTTGTGAAGTTTGTAAGGGTGAAGGTGATATCGTTGCTGCTAAGGATAAATGTCAAGTTTGTAAAGGTAAGAAGATTGCTAACGAAAGAAAGATTTTGGAAGTTCATATTGATCCAGGTATGAAGGCTGGTCAAAGAGTTGTTTTCGCCGGAGAAGGAGATCAACATCCAGATATCGTTCCTGGTGATGTCATCTTTGTTATCGAAGAAAAACCACACAAGATTTTCACTAGACAAGGTAATGATTTGGTTTACTCTGCCAAGATTGATCTATTAACAGCTTTAGCAGGTGGTTCATTTGCCATCCCACATTTGAGTGGTGAATACTTGAAGATTGATATTCTCCCTGGAGAGGTTATCTCACCAGGCTGTGTCAAAGGTGTTGATGACAAAGGTATGCCAATTCCAAGACACGGTGGTTTCGGTACTTTGTTTGTTAAATTCGAAGTTGAATTCCCATCTAAGAACTTCGCCACTGAAGAACAATTACAATTATTAGAAAAAGTTTTACCACCTAGACCAAAACTTGATATTCCAGCTAAAGCAGAAGTTGATGATTCTTGTGTTTTGTCAGATGTCGATCAATCAAAGCAAAGGCAAAGTATCCATGATGACGATGATGAAGATGAAGAAGGTGGTCAACCTGGTGTTCAATGTGCTCAACAATAATTCATTTGAACATTGTATTGTCAGCGTCGTTGTTTTTTCTTTTTATCTTTTTTCTTTTTATCTTTTATCTTGCTAAGTTATATATAAAATAGTCAGTTAGCCTTTCGTCTTTTCTTTTGTTTTTATGCACCCCCCTTTATTAATATTATCTCATTTTTTTCTGTTTGTTTTCTTTCTTATATTAATAAATTGATTTATCCATCTTCCTCACACCTACGCATAGATCTTTTACCACCTTCTCCCTTACTCTTTAATCATTGGTGGAAAAGAAAATTCGTTTAAGCTCCTTCTTTCCAATTTATAAATTAAAAATAATATAAAGTTACTGTATGTATAGGTATATATACATAAAAATACACATATTTATGTAAAGGTACATACATATACATAAGAACAAATATATAAGCTGTTTATTGGTTCTAAACCTGTTGAAACTTGTTCCTATTAGACTGCCAAATTACATTGGACCAAACACCATCTTTTTCACGAAGTAAGCTTATGAATATTCGTCATCCTTTGCTTTTTGGGTACTCAATTATTAACTTTTTCCTCCCTACCAAACGTTTTAGAAGCAACAAAGGGATGACATTTGTGGTAATTATGTATATAAACGATTAATGTTAATGAACATATCGACTGATAGATCTGTGTGGCCTCAATGAGTTAAGTAATACGATTTTTAGTTCACAAACATACACCCACGTTGGGAAATTATGAATATTTTATAACTTTTTGTTCCATTTTTTTGGTTTCTTTTAAGAATATGCTATCAATTAAAGAAAGAATTCTTTGTGTGATTTCACCTGGTCTTTTCAAAAACGCTAGAATTAATGGACAAACAACTATCTGTCTATTGCACTACTTGTATACGAAGGTAAATTAATAGAATAAATGATAACATCGACGCTAGGACGAAAAAGGGATAAATGAAAAGCTTTTCATATCATGAATCGAGTTCAATGCCAAGAAATTGTAATAATTGCTATAATCTGTCCAAATAAATATGAATGTCTCTGCTTCCATGTTCTTGGATTTCCAGGATACAAATATCTTTATATATGTGTATATCTCCAGCAATGAGGAACTATGGAAGATAGCTGCTAAGATAAGTTTCGATCAAATAATGAAAAGAGTATTTAAGATTGCGACAAGGTATATATATATAACAGTTTCACAGAGTATTCCTTAAAATTAGAAATTTAATTTTCCGTTAAAATAACTACCCGTGAAAGTATCTGCATCGCAGCCTGGATCCCATCTGTTTAGCAACAAATAAATAACTAAACCAATAAACAAAACAGGACAAAATCCCAGTATGACGTTTTTGATCTGAAGATAATAATAAATAATAATAAATGCTAAAAAAAAACACAAAGAATAGTCAGGAAATTTCCCAATTTGGATAAACAACAACAACCCTAGCTGGCGGCTATTACGTCACGGCAAAAACTTCACATCTAAAATGCAGAAGCGAAACAAACGAGATTTGTGGACAATTTTTTTTTCTGCGGTGCAGTGCGAAAACATTCCAGGCTTATGGAGACCGGATTATTCGCTAATAATAAACAGGCACTACAGAAAGGTACATACGATATATAAGCATTACTACCAGATTTATTATCACTTGTTGACTCAATAAATACTGTTATTTCCGAAACAACACTGAAATCTTACAATAATTCAAATCGATGAGATTTATGGCTAGCACCACCACCTCACAGTGCCCTTCTTCTCCTCGTATTGTGGTGTGTAAGTGAATCTAGCTTGACAGCCTGTTTAAGCGATTAGATCAACGCCACGCAAGCGCCACATGCGCCACATTCTCACGCACGCCGCACGTCCTCCAACCCTTGACCAAAAGGAGGTTTTTTTTGCTTTCATTCCTGGTATTCCACCCAGGGTGAGCAACTGATTATGCCAACTTAAACACTCCCATCTAAACTAATCAACAACTATTTTCTCTTCTCTTGAACAGTTACACACTTTCTTTCCAATTGTACACTTCACCATCCACCTTGCGTAGCAGAAAACTAATTCAGGTTCATCTTCTGTCAGTTCAAAACATCTTGCCCACAAATAAGATCTATCGCAAATTGTTCAATATTTATATCACTCTAAAAAGGCCCCCAAAGTCCTAATTTCACAACAATCTTCACTTTCTTCTTCCCTTCGTCAAAACTATCTTTTTGTCTCCTCTCATATATATTCGTACATCATCTATCTCGTTTCAATACTACTTCCATCGTTGCAGATTAATATTAATAATAATGCCTATTCCACCAGCTCACCACGATACCATCTTACTCAGAGAACACCTGTTCCAGGACCTGAAGAATAGATACTTAGTTATCCCACCGGATGCACACAAACCTGGTTTTAAACCATCATACGAAGTCGGACTTGGACTATTCAACTATTTTTTGGTGAATCAAGAACAGCTAAAAACTTGCAAACCGCCTGATCAAATCCCAGTCAAATACAACGATTTCTTATATCGTGATCATGACAACACTTCCAACCATTTGATTTTTGATATTGTTATGGGTTTATGCTTTGTTTCACTTTTGGTTTTCATTCTATTGATCGTTATTAAAATGATTCAAAAATCAAAGTTATTCAAGCTGTCGAAAATGGGTGCTTCTAAAAAACGTGGCATTGATTTAAAGTCATACAGCATTTCTGATTACTTGGAAAAAGGTGATTTTTTGCTATCGCCGTTCATGAATGATTCGCCGTCTTTCCCACCGTCTTCTTCTCAACCTTCATCTTTGGTGAATTCTCCAAGTACTCCATCTAACTCAATGAGCTCACCAGATTCAAATGTACCAACAGCGTTGAACACCCCTGTTAATATCGTTTACTTCGATCATTCGTTCGGTACAACTAAACAACAACAAAAAGTCGATCCAAGTTTAATCTCTATTGCTGATGGTTTGAAAATTAATTGATTTAAACTATTGTCATTCACCGCTAACAATTTTTTCTATTTACTCTTACATATGTTGGGACTCATTTTCTTATATCTACCAATTCCTTTGGCCATTCGCTTGATATCATTTAACGTTCACTAATTTTTTCTAACATTTCACTACTCATTTTTTAAACAATATCAACATTAAATATCTTTCCTGCATTCGTTTTTCCTCGTTTCTTGTCTTTTGTTCTCTTTTCTACACCGTGCTTTTTCTAACAAAAATATCACTTTCATCTCTGTGCTATTCTAGTTTATTACTCACTCCCCTCACCCCCTCGTTTATCTCTCTCAATATAATTATAGCATTTTATCAATTCTTAAGGCGGAATAAGTAGTTAATTTATAAGGAATTATCTATAATCTCTAAAAGGTAAACTGAAAACATTCAGTACCATGCCCATTTCCCATTTCCAACCCATTCAACATTCTCATCACCACCATTATCCCCGATTCTAACAGCACTAATAGAATCATTAACCAACCCAACTTCAGCGTTTAATTCTTTTTGTACATAGTCAATAACATCATTACTGTCATTGGAACAATAATCCCCAGAGTTTGCATAATCAATCAATTCATTCTGCCAGCATTTAACATACTCAATTGAATAATTATTTTGTACAGCTCGCACTTCTAACATCAACCCATTGATCAATTTTTTCAAAGTTTCCAAACTGTCGGCATTTATCATCAAAACAAAGGCTGATTTAGCACTATAGTCGTAAAACCAAATGATCAAACTCTGATCAATTTTCAAACCAAAAGTATTGGGAACCGAGCCATACAGGGTATTACCAGTATGAATCGATCTATTTTGGAACCATTCGATACCTTCAACGTTTGGAACAATACAAAATTTCCTTTTCTTGTTGTCAGAGGATACAGTCGACATTTGGGCATGTAGTTTATCCTTGTAAATTTCAATACACTGTGATAAAAGTTCAGCATCCCCGTTTGTCAACTTTACAAAACCTTCAGTTTCAAGATTAACCAATTTATTTTGTTCATCATTAACGATTGGAATTTTAACAACTGGGACGTGAATTGGGACGTATCCGAATTTACGATAGAAATCCTCGCCGACTTCACTGTATAAATACAAGAAATCGTTATCGTTTTGAAAAAGTAATTTGTTTTCTTTTAATTGAACAGGGATATCAAACAACATCGAACTGGCATACCCTTTTGATCTATGTTTAGTGAACGTATAAACGGATCCAATGACACCCGCCTGGCAATTCTCAATTCCATCTGAATTTGGATTCAATACCCAAGCTTCACGAATTAGCGTTTCAGAAGCACAAACCAACTTCTTCAACTCATCATCATCATTAGTATCATTGGCTTCAGATGCAGTAATCGCATCGTCGGACATGACCCAGTAAACGACACCTTTATTATCAACTTTCCAATCTCTTTGTAAATTACATAATTTATGCAAATAGCCGATTCTTTCACGTTCTTGATATTGGGCCAAGGTTAATGGTGGACCCCAATTTGCATAGTTTTGTGATTGTGAGAATTCAATTAGTTTCCATGATTGAGTAGGAATCAGTTTTCTAGACGACATTGCTTTACTTATGCTTATAGAAGCATCAGATGAAGAGTATAACAATTTGATTGGGAATGACTTTGGTAGACCAGATCCATATCTACATATCTTGCTACCTCAGATCTCCAGAAAAACCCTGGAGGGATAACTATCCCGGCATAATTCGCATTGCTCGTCGGTGCACTTCATTTATGCCAGCTCGATGAGGTTTTTCCTTTTTCGCCGATTCTATCTTTTAACAGAACTTTCATCTTCTCTTACTTTCTTTTAAAGCTGTTATGAAAACTTCTTCTTGTTAGGAGACTATTCTTCACAATACTAGAGGATAATGATATACAAAGAGAAGTGCTATTCCATCATGAGGTGATAGTATGATACGCTGTTCAAATTACAACGACCAAGACTGATCGTTCGTTCTTTGAATAGTGTCTTTGTACTATCCTTTTGTTCCCCATGACAACTGCTTTCACCTGCTGTTGTTTGAAAAATATGAAATTGTTATTTGAAAAGAAAAAAGGAGTATTTGCTGTGATTATTTGCATTATACCAATTGTTCCGACTGAATGAATGTTTATTTTAATTGTTGACAACTGCACCTATCGTTAAGTTTCAGCCTTGTATGAGCTTTCTCCTTTTTTCTTCCTTTCAAATACAATTTTATCTTTATCGTCAATAACAAGAAAGAAAAGGAAAAACAATACGTCGATTTAACTTTGGAAGTTTTTTTCCAAATTTGTCAACATAAAGGCTTATTTTGACATATTATTTTCCAATCAAAATCACTAATGCTTTTTTTTCTTTCAAAAGACTTCTCAACTGATGATTAACCCGACCGGGCGGACATATGAGTACTTCATTATCACTATTAAGTTAGTAGTCGCAATTCCTGTGTACAAATTTTTGGAATTGTTGATTTTGAAGGAATTGATGATAGGTCTTAGATAGCTGATGAGATTCTAATTTTGAAGAAAAAGATTCTTTTGATTAATACTAGGAAAAAGAACCAGAAATTAGATGATTTAGAATGGATTTTAAATCATCTAATACTACAACAATGATAACAGCAAAACAATAATTACACAATCGGTATATTTTCTTATATATATATATTTTGTTTTATCTTTTTTATGATGATCTTTTTGATATTCACACTGTACGAGGTATTTTTACCAGTGATTACTCAACCAAAAAACTGATTTAATGAATCTGATTTTAGATATCACAAATATATATATATATATTGATATTATTGTTCTGTGTTGTGGTTTTAATTTTTACATATCTTACTGAGATGAACTTTAAAATAAACTTTATCCTACAAGTATTCCAAGTAATGTGTTTATGTTAGTGAATATATGAATTATAGAAAATAAAGACAAGTCGTTAAAAAAGGCAATAGTATATAGAAGAGGTGTCGTTAAACTGAGAGGACAAAATAAAAAACATAAAAGTAAATAAACGTATAAAAGACAAAAAACCATAAAAGAAGAAATCCGAAAGTATCATAACCCATGAAAAATAAAAAAAGACCAGAAGACAAAACCCAATCACTCAGTTTTCTTAAGCAAAGTGAATAGAATATAGCAGTAACAAATATATAAAAGTACACATGAATAAATCAAACAAACAACTTTAACAGCTGAAACATTAAAACAATGGATAAACATAGGAACAATCACTAATTTCTTTAGCCAATTGATCAATTTCATCTTGGAATTCAAACAGTTCAAAATCATCGAGAAACTCCAAACTTAATCTACTATAATTTGTATTTCTAAGAGAAGGGGATGCAGCAACGTCCACACCGTTATCATTGTCATTACTGTTGTTAGATGTGTGGATGTTTTTGTAATGTTTTGCAAGTTTAATACGCTTGACATTTTCTTGTTCGAGTTGTTTAATTTTGGACCTTTTCAACTTTATTTCATTTAATTTCAGGTTTAAATCTTGATCTAGTTCTGATATTTGCAATTGCTGGCACTGTTGGTTTTTGACATTGTTGTTGTTACGAATGACTTTATTATTTATGTTTGTTTTGTTATTTATTGTAGCAATGGAAAGTTGTAATGAACGTGGTATCTGGTTTTTGTAGTTATTATTGGTATTGGTATTGGGGTGTTCAGGTGAAGATAGTAAAGAAGATGAAGTTGATGATAGTTTATTATCAAACAATTTTATTTTAAAATTAAATATTTTTTCTAAATCTTTTATACTTGTATTGAAAATATCGTATTTCTTATCGTTTGAAATCATATTATTCGTCTTCTTAGAGACAATGTGTTGTTTCCTAGAGTTGTAGTTGTTGGTTGTAGTTGCTGCTGTGGTGGCGCAATAAGCCGTTGACAAATTAACGGAAGTGTCAGAAGATGTTTGATTCAAAGCAATTGAATTTGCATTTGAGTCTATGGATGAAACGGGAGTTATCATGAGTGTATAGCTTTCAGTGACGGTGTATAATCAAAGAAGACTAATGATACTAGTGGGATTAGTTAAACACAATGAAACACACTGAGAGACACGAAAACGAATATATATATATATATATCTATTAAAAAAAAGAGTAGATGAACAAATGAAAAAAGTTTAGGAGCGGAGCACGAAAGTTTGTCTGCTGGTAAACAACAAAAAAAAACACTCAAATGGGTCGGCTGACAATATAATCCAAGCTTGTTGATAGAATTGAACCACAGAGTAACAAAGAAAGGAAAAAGGTGGCAGCGGGAATAGTCAATCAATCAACAATAGCAACAACAACAATACGGCACCGGTTGAAAGTGGAAGTGGAGGTGGAGATCGTCCTATAAAGGGGTAGAAGCTTCCAGTTTAAGAAACACAGGGGAGGAAGTAGTGGAGGTGTGTGAGAGTGTGGGTGATTACATGATGCTGGTGGTGTTGCTGATGATGTACGTACACCTGATATCTGATATTCGATGGATGGATGGATGGATGGATGGATGGATGAATGGTTGCTTTCTTTCTTTCCTGAAGTGCTGAAGTACGATTGAGGAGGCGAACCAACAAATGCATAGGTAAACACGAGATAAATGAAGAAACCAACACCAAATTCTTTGAGATAAGATAAAAGATAAGAGGCAGCCTCTGAGCCACACCATCGCATCATTCCGATTTCGCTGAGTTGACTGAAAAAGATGGAGACAAAGAGGTGTTCTTTGGTTCAACACTTTTCTTTCCTTGTCCTAAGTATATAATGCCAGAAGATCATCGTACAATAACTATAATAAACTACTTATATATCTCTTTATAAATACCATATATCATATCGAAGACAGGATATATATATTTGTCCTCTTGGAATTGTACTTTGAAATTGCGTGGGAAAATGTGTTAGGCATTAATTCCAAATTTCAGATCCGGACTAGCCAGTTTCACGTCCTAAGTTCAAAAAACACTACACGCTTGCTTGTCAACCAGTGAACATGCTAAGATGAAGCCTCTACAGTAGTATATAGGTACAGTACGCTTGTGGGTTTTGCTCAGAATCCAGTTTCCGCCGTTCTAATCCGTCATTAATTCATTAATAGGCTGTCTTTGATAACCCTTTGACACTCTGAATACAAACATGTTGCATCGCCCACTTTTTTTGTTATGCTTGATCTTTTTCTCCTCCCCACCACTTATCTGTATCATCTTTATTATCTTAGTGGCTGGACAAAGTTATACAAATCACCAGGTCAAAATAATTTATGTTGCCCAGATAGACATACACATTGTATTTTGATAAGCAATCAACAGGGATAAATGAAAATGTGTCAACCGCCATTGCAGATACTTTCCAAATATGCACCTTTTCGGGATGCCGTTTGTAAACGGAACCCAATTCAGACAAATTTTATTTTTAGCATTAACTGGCTTTCATTTATTACCGGTTTGATTTTGGATTACCATATAACTTACTTCTTTTTACAGTTTCACGTCGTACTTGTCATTAATATTCTTTGAGCTTTCATAAATAAATAAACGAATTGTTCTTTTATAATCTTCTTTTATCATCCCAATAATCGTCAGGACTAAACCCGGGGTGTGGTTCAAATGGCGGTAACTCAGCATCACGATTATCTCCACCATTGTCGTATTCATTCAACCCCTCATGACCAGCATGGTTATCAGCACTACTACTACCAACAACAACATCAGACGGAGTGATATTTGAACAATACACGCCACTACCTTGATTCTCAATATCTGTTTCTCCAATGTTATCATTGGCATTATTATTGTTATTATTATCAGTGTTTAGCGGTGGAGGATGATGAATTGCGGTTTCATCCCACTCCCTTAACAACATTTGGTACTCTTCATCATCGACATCATCTTCATCCATATACGACATTTCATAATCATCTGGATCATCTGGATCACCATCATCGTCATCGTCATCATCATCGTCATCATCATCGTCGTCATCATCCCTGTAGCTCATGTAATATTGACTGCCCACTTTTTTACCAATGACTTGACTCTTTCCACCACCATTGGTAGTGATACCTTTATTAATACCACCGTTCGAATCGTCAAAAGTGATTTCTCTACCAACTATACCGGTATGCTCTTTCTTTTCATCCAAGTCTTTCAAATCACTCAAGAACTCAAATATTAAATTGATTGCTAAGACTTCAAAGAATAAATAAACTGGTATTAACCATTTAACTTCCTTTGAGATAACAATAATGTTTGTGATGTTTAAACCAACGCTTAAAAACAAGCAACTGAAAGTAACAAGCAACAAAGACATTGTCTTAAATTTAACCATGTAACTGATTTTAAAAATCAAGAAAATGGTGAATAAGCATAAAACGTAAAAATATCTAATGCACGTAAAAACTAGTAGACAAACATTAATCCAATAATTTAGCGAGTAATCATCAGCATCTTTGTCGTCTTCAGTCATCATGAAATATTGTAATCCAATGAATATGGCACTGATAAACATGAAAAATCTGTTACCTAAATCAATGGACTTCAAAGTCCAAAAAGTACTCCCATGACCACTCCCACCGCCTAAATGATAATCAACTGGATGTTCATACTCACTATTGTTCGCCAGTATCCCTCTATTAAAACCATCACCCTGCCCACTACCACCGTCACTACCACCATAATTAGAGCGTAGGTGCCCACCTCCACGTTCATTTATACTCGACTGGCCAACACCCACACCACCACCACCACTCGATAACAAATGAGTTCCACCACCAAACCCCCAATTGATGATCTTCCTACAAACAAACGCCCAATTGGCATATACCACCAACTCGGACAAATAGAAACTAATCTCAAATCCGTTTGAGGTTAATATCCGATCTAAAACCTGTTGACTGTCCTGATAACCGCCATTATACTGTATTTTCATCAAGTTGCTAACTTTCGTCAATGTCACCGTGCTCGACACCGAAAGCAACAATGTTGCTAATTTCAAGTAATACGGTTTCGTGTTCGACGCAAAACATTCAATGACTAGTAATAGCCAGGAAGAAACAACAATCGTACAGATCACAAAATTTAATAATGTCACCGAAGTAGTGAACGGGTCTTTTGATTTCTCGATTAGTTCTTTTCGAAGAATGGTCTCAAAATGTGCGTAATATTCATACGATCTCGTCAAGTTTGTGCAGTTGGCAAAATATATCGATGGAAATGACAGTTGGGCAAACTGTTGAAAGTTGCGGGTGGCTGTTGCTTTGAGATTGGAATGGGTTTCGGAAAATAGTATGTCTGTTGAGTTTGAGGTGATCGAGCCTGGGTTTAAGTGATACATTGAACATCCTTCGGATTCTAGTTGCGAAAATAAGGACTGTATGAGTTCTGTGAGATTTAGTTCCATCTTCTATTGTTCCTTTTGATCGTTGAAGCTTACATGAAAGCAAGGTATCTTTGTGGTAACTGATGAAGGTTTATCTACATATGCATATACGTGGTTATTTACTTCTTTTTAGTGGCTGATTTATTTATTCTGCGCAGTGAGCCTCAAATTTGCAGAAGATGCACAGCCTGATAAAAAATAAAATTATCACCCTGAATGAGTTACCATAATGATTATTGTGTAAAGATGACTAAATAAGCTAGATGACTATGTAACAATCTATCTAGAACCACGATTTGATCCAGAATAACTCTGACTTATCAATTTACCAGCCCCACCATAATGTTTCTTGCTTAGACTATTACCGTTGTTCATACCACTATAATTATTGCTATTATTATTATTGTAAACTGGCTTATTTTCTAATTCTCTAACGTCAATACTGACGACGTACGATCTTTTGAATTTCTTCACCTCCGACTCATCATAATCTGACAAACAAGATCCACCACCATTAGTGGTAGCAACAGTGTTGAACTCATGACTAACGCCAAGGCCTAATTCTTCTATAGGAACACTAACTCTAAACTCAGCAGTTTCAGATAATGAATTTAAGTTCCCAGTATTGCCATTGCTAGAGTACCTTGATCCAGTTCTTGTTTTATTGATAATCATCTTGCTTTGCAATTCTCTAACAAACATAAAGTTATTAACTCCTCTACGATGGAAAGTTGATGAAAAACCTTCAGGATAAGATTGTAACCCGTTAATTTGCAACGTTGACAAACTTCCTCTTTTAACTTGTTGTTGCTGCATGTTTGCATTTGCCCATTCTGATCCGGAACTCGATGGTAATGGCGATGAACTTATACAATCAAAAAATAACAGCATTTTAGAGTCTCGTCCAGTGGAATCGTTTATAAATCGACGGCTTTTGAAAGGTAAAATCTGATCGTTGAATAATTTAACAATGATTTTAAATCTAATGTATAGATCGTTTTCAGGTTGAACCTTTGACGATTTTGCATTGTCATCTTTATTCATGTAGGTTATATCACCATATTTACTGAATGCTTGATTGATCAATGAGGTTGCCTGCTCTATTGGGGTATCGTATGGTAACGAGGAAACGTAAACCAAATATTGAGTTGGCTGTTTGGTTATTATAGTTTTGATGTATTTGGTAATTTTGCCAGTTGATGACAACGTTTGTGGTCTCTTTGTTGATTTATAAGGTGCTGGTAATGAAATTAAACAATCTAGATCACCATCAGTTTCTTCATCTTCATCTATCTTACGGGTTATTAATTTTGCTGGTTTTGAAACTCTTGAATCAGGATCAAATGCTGATTTGACAGCAGGTAACTTCTTAACATTTTCGGTCATTTCTAGATTCGCAATTGGAATTACTTCTTGATTTTGAGAAAATGTACTTAGTTTATTCATTGATCCAGCAGAAAGAGATTCCAACTGTTGTGCAATTGAAGTATGTCCATCCATATTGACATTGTTGTGAGTATTATTGCTATTGCTCTTACCGTTTGAATTGGATAACCGACCTAAGGTGAAACCATCAAACAATGGATCAATATAACTGTTTGTACCTCTACTACTTAGCATTAACGGAGTAGCACCCCCTAATGGTGTAGTACCAGGTTGAACTTGGGGGTTGCTATCCATAATAAATGTTGACGGGGTAGTGAGACCAATTTCTAAAGGTTGAGGTTGAAATGAGGCTGAAGATGGAGTATTGAATAATTCAAAATTCAACGGAGATGTAGGTTGATAACCAGCTGAATGAGATCTTGAGCTTAGTTCCATACCTACGCTATTGCTTCCAAAATCATTACGTTGCTCTGTTATTGGGCTTGGGAAAAATCTTGACATTCGATGCATTGTAGGAGTATCGTTCAACGAACCTGGAGTTGTCGCCCATAGTGTCGGAGACGCCGTTAGAGAAGCTGACAACTGTTGTTGTTGTGGCTGTGGGACTTGAGAAGACATGTTATCTGATAAATGCATTGATGAAGACAATAATGACGAGGCAGATTTTGATTTATGACCAGAAGTTGAGGCAAAATCCGATTGACCAGTTTCCGAAGAGTTCATCTTTGGTGGCGTAGCATGAAATCTTGAAACGGGTGGATTGGTACCGTAGTTTTCTTCCATATTCCCATTATTTGTAGGAACATTGACAAGCTCTAGTCTACCCGTTATAGGATTGAACAATTCTTGACTGAAACCCTCGTTCAAGTTCCAATTGTTGAGTTGAAATGAATTTCGGCCAATTCTGGATGGCGCTGGATTAGTGAATCTTGAATTTGTAGATTTTGCTAAAGATGTTTGCAAAGGAGATGGAGGTTGTTGTTGTTGTTGCTGTTGTTGCTGTTGTTGGGTTGTTGGCATTGGACTAGCCAATGAGGATTCATTGTTGTTCACATCACCCCATAACTTTTTGCTAAACTCATCGTCCATACTTTCATCAGCCCAGCTGAAGTTACCCCCTACTGGTCCCCCAGCGTATAACAAGTCAAAGAATTTAGAAGAGTTGAATGAGTCATTAGATTTATTTGCGACGGAAGTGTTGTTTGCTACAGTAGTTGCAGTTACAGGGGCAGAAGTGGATGTGGACGTGGAAGTAGAAGCTGCGGAGTTGACGGTGGCAGCACTAGTAGGGGGAGTAACTAAATCATTAGAAGCCTGGGTAGGCTGAGAAACATCAGCATTATCGACTTCTTTTATAGGGATTTCTTTTGGAATCTTTTTGGTCCAAACATTTTGAACTGTTGTAGCAGGTGATGGAGTAATGCTCGATATAATATTTGTAGAACTGTTGTTTTGGGATCCAATTGGCGATTTTCTTGATAAACTTAAAGTTTTGATACCTTTTTCCAAGTTCAATTTTGAAACATTCTTGGAGCTCATGCTGTTACTGTTGGGATTGCCATTATTAGAGCCAAATGAATTGCTGCTGTACTGTTGGGGAAAACTACCGCCATGACTATTTTTAGGAGTCGTTGAAGATAATTTAGGAGAAGGAGTTGAAGACGTAGAATGGGCTGTCAGAATGGATTTCCTGGATGACAGAATAGTAGAAGTAGTAGAAGTAGTAGAAGGAGAAGAAGCGGATGAAGTTGCTGGCTTAGCTGATATTGTCTTGAAGAGGCTATTGACTGACTGTGATTTGAATTTGGGTTTTGTCTCAGGAGAAGATAAAAGTTGACTCCCTTGGGATGTAACAGATCGATTATCGCTCATGATTGTTTCGTTTCAATTATGCCTTTGTTGTTGTTCTTTTTTTTAGTGTGATTTATTTTTGTTTATAAAATGACTGGAGTGTAAATAGGTTGTTGAATGTAAATATGAAAGAAAAGCGATATATGTGTAGTCTAAAAAAAGAAATGCTAGTGGAATGGAGGGTGATCTGTGTATAGACGAGTGATCCAAATTGTGAAAATGTGTAAATGAGCCAGGATGTGTCTTGACAAAGGTATCTGTAACAGATACAGAAACTGACCAATGTATATTGCTGTTTGTAGTGGAGATATTGAAGACAATACCCGACAAGACAGGGTAGATTGTTGAATTACTTTAGACTTATCCTAAAAACTGGTGCAGTTACAATAGTACTATTGATGGAAGGTCGTGTATACATGTAAACACAAATACAAATATTAGTCGACGCGTCTCTTTCCTTTTGGGATTGAATCGGCGTCTGCCAGACTTGTATCCAGAATCACGTGTCATTATTGATTAGCAAATTACCTCAATTTCGTTCCACAGCAAATTTTGCAATTTGAAATTACATCAGCACTTGAACCCCTTTCCTCCTCTTCCCATTAAAATCTTGACCACTTATCTAATATACTCTTTTAACTACGTTTCTTTACAATTCCATTTCAACATAAAACCTCCCGTTTATCGATTTCATATTACCTTTAATCAACTCAAAGCTGCGTATTAATAGTATGTATTAACTTGGAATATCTTATTTCCCTTTTTCTTATAAGGATATACACATGCCGACTTTTGGATTAGCTCATTAAGCACGCTTTCTTTTACTTAGGTAATTTCTGACAACATGGACCAAACTATCAACAATGTAATTGCTTTACACATACAAGCTTGGAGTATATTTCATTTCCCAATGTATTATTATTAAGCCGATGTCCTAGTCATTAATTGTCCTTCTCAGTTTTGCCGTTAACTAGCTTGAATCGTTAAGTTGTTGAATTATTGAACTGTTGTTGTTTTTTAGCTCTTTGCTTAAGTATATAGATTACTAAGCCCTGACTCAAGAAATCAAAACAAACGTTTTTCTCATAAAACCGGCTTTAAAATATAAAACAAAACAAAAGGAACATGATTACCTAATTGATAACAACTAAGAAACAAATACATACTAACACAGCTCAATAATCATAATAATAGATCCGTGAAAAACGAACCGAGAAGAAACGAAATGTCTAACAGAACCGAAAACCCAAATTCTATGATTGATCCGTCATTCCAAAAAATTAAAGATCGTTCTATTCCATACAACGAAGTGGAGGCTGCTGCTGCCGCCATTGCTGCCACCAATACAAGACCTGGAAACCAACAAACTTTCTCTGGTTTACCACCTGCTCCTCAATCACCAAGCAAGCCGAAAGAAGATTTATTATCAAATAACGGGGCTGATGGCGAACCTTCACCGGCTCTTGATGAAAAAGGTAACCCATTTTTACACCACGGTAAACCATTAACAAACACTAAAAGGGCAGCACAAAACAGATCGGCTCAAAAAGCTTTTAGACAAAGACGTAAGGATTACATCGAAGAATTGGAAAAAAAATTATCAACTCATAAAGATTGTGAACAAACTATTTCTTCATTAAAAACTGAGAATGAGCAATTGAAGCAATATATTATGAGTTTACAAGGTAAATTGTTACAAAGTACTGGTGCTGCTAGCAGCCAAGAGATTCCAGGTTCCATCTCTGCTTCTAGTCCTCCATTAAACCTGTTCACTGCTACTTCTACTGGCTCTGGCAACTAGTTTTATTTTATGTGTTTCCCTCCCACCAACTTTTTATTGATTGTTTTCCCAAGTTGTATTGTTTACTTTTTATGTATTTTTAAATGTCTTTTGGTATATTTTCTCTTTTTATATTAGCTTACAGCTGCTGCTATTACTATTATTGTGTTAAACTTAAACCGAGTGCCAGGCCCCCTTAGTTTTATTATATGTCTTACTTCTCATACCCATGCTTTCGAAATATATAAATCTAGTAATACTCTAAAAAATGTTTGAATCTATGTTTTAAAAAATTTCTATCGAACTTCCACGGTTTTCAAAAATGAACGATATAACTAAAGAAAGCAAAATGATTAAGTTCATCAACGAATAAAGTATCAAACTTACAAAACGTAATTTGAAAGTTCGTGATATTCATGATCAATTCACTGATTGCTTTTTCAAGACACTCTATTCTACGCTCAATTTCAAAACGAGATTGAAAGAATAATCTAAAGTTGAATACCATGTTGTTCATCTTGAGAGTCTCAAAAAGATTTCCGAAACCTTAGGAAAAGAAAAATAGAAAAGAACAAGAGTTCTTTGAAATCAATTAATTTATAGTTCAATGATCTAACTGAAAGACAGAAGAAAAAAAAAGGTATAAGAAGGATAACCCTAACTCATGCCCAATTCTTTCTCCCTATTCAAAATTAGAGTTATGGTCTTTTTTTTAAAAAAAGGCACAAGGAGTTGATCTTCGCTTAGAGACACATTCCCTGATATTTTTGATATATTAATAGTTATTAATATTATAGAAAACTGAATCAGGAAACTTAATTGCTTAGCGATTTTAAAATATCATATTGTATCTGAAAAAGGGGAATTTTCTGGTAACAGGTATTTGCGTAATCCTTTACACTTTACATACATAAAAGTTCATCGATTTTGAAACTTGTGAATAGAGCAAAAGAACATTAGTCGACTTAGAAAATCCAAGCGATTATATAGATGCATGATTCAAATTGGTGACTTTTATGTATAAATACCTGTATTGAGTGGTTTAGTATGATAACGGTTATTATTTAATTGCTTGAAACAAAGAAAGAAATAGTATATTTTTACAAAACGTTTTCTACTAACTTACACTTTGGTCTCTTTTTTACTCCATTAAATATTTTTTTTTCTTTTCAACCTGTTCTATAAGATATCGTGTGCAGATTAATAACTATACCAAGATGGAACACAGCCTCGGAAAAAGCCGGCCATCGTATCACGTGAACAAAACGAGGTAGAAACAACAAGAGAAAAGACATCTCAACCTGGATTCGGCCCGGATTTTAAACCAACCGATTACATGTACACTTATATTTTTGATATATCCGTTCAGAGGGAAACAAACCAAACCTTGTATCATCAATCTTGTGACATTTATTGCGTCACGCTTTACCTTATAGCACCATATCCATTCCCATCTTGATCATAGATCACTACAATCGCATCAATTTTTTGTTACTTTTAGGCTCGGTTTCTCCGCTTCCTCCCTTATTTTTTAGTTAGTCCTCAAGAAGTTAACGTCCGTATTGCAGGACTTATCATTTTCTTACCTAATTATTGACCTAGTTGAAGATATATACCTATCTGTGCAACCTGATTGATCTCGTTCGTTATATCCTACTAGCCATTTCCATCTAGAAATTTAAAAACATATACATACGCTGAAAAACAGCCATGAGATTATTTACAAATAGACGGAACAACAGTCCTTCTTCCGGAAGAGCGTCTAGACCCACTACACCGACTTCTGAAAGTGAAACATTCAATGGAACAATCAATTCTGATACATTTTCAACATCCACCATAACCCATAGGACATCAAGTTTTCCATCCCCAATTAGGATTTTTAGAAGACATAGAGACAGAAGTTTATCGCAATCAAATGGATCAACGTTAAGCTCGTCTCCCAGATCAAGGACCAATTCGAGGTCCTCTCCCACTATAGTAACAAAATCAACATTATCACAAGTTGATGACACAAACACTAGAGAAATAAATGGAATATTATCAAACACTACAATATCCGATGATGCCATTCCCCATGAAGAAGAAGAAATACAAGAAGATGTGACTGATTTAGACTACGACGATGATGCATTCGAGGCTAACGGGAATGACATTGAGGATGTAGATGAAGAAAACCAAGAAAACATTGAACAAGATATCCAAAGTTATACAAGTTCAAAAGAGCCGATGCCTAATAGACTGACACCAACTAGACAAATAAGCAGAGAAAATGCATCCAATATAATCGGTGGATCATCAATTGCAGAGACCAAATTATCCAGAAGGACGAGTATCCATGAAGAAGAGGATCTTGATATCGGCGTAGATGAGCAGTATCCTGTTGAAGAGGAAAAAGATGAGTTGGCATCGAGTAACACAACAAGAAAGATTTTTTCTTTTAGTATGCCATTCGGCTCAGGTAGTAATATTTCTCCAAAACTGACGCACAGATTTATGAACTTGAGAACTAGAATAAGTAGCAATTTTGGTGGAAATGGCAATGGTGAATTTGGAGATGAAGCTGAATTACAAAGAGCTGAAATTCGGAACAAATTATCAAGACAGGAATCAATTACTACTGTTGAAGAAGAAATCCTATTTAAAGATGTTAGAAAACTACAGGATAATAAGATGCAGGCTTTAAGAAAAGCGCTTATGCCCAGAACACCGTTGGTTAGTCAAATGGATAACAAACCTGATCACCTAGAGATTTTTGAGAGATTCGAAGGTGACGTATTAATCATTGGTGGTTGGAGAGGTTCGATTTTGAGAGACACTAAAACAAAGAGACGTGTTTGGATTCCGGTTTTGAAAGCTGGTTTAAACATCAAGAAGATTGATTTACTATTAGGTCCAAAAGATGAAGATGAACTAAACACAACGGATAAAGTTTATCCAGATGGAATACTTTCTCATATTGGCCCGGTTGATATCTGTAAAAAACTGATTAAGAATTTAGAAGCAAATCCTAAAATCAAACTTCATAATTTCGGCTACGATTGGAGATTGTCATGCGATATAATACGGGATCAACTTTATGATAAACTGAAAGAGATCAATAAAGCTAATGGAAAAAAGAAATGTTTAATCATTGCACATTCGATGGGGGGTATAATATCGCATGCTGCAATGTTAAAAGATCCAAGTTTGGTGAGAGGTGTCATGTATATTGGTACACCATTTCCATGCCCGAACGTTCTAGGTCCATTAAGATACACCGATACCATCTTGCTTTGTAAAGATTTGTTAACTTCAGAAGTTAATTTCATGATGAGATCAAGTTTTATCTTTTTACCAAGGTTCAAAACAGGTCAATTGTTCAAAGATATTGAAACTGGTAAACTGATTCACATCAATTTATTTGATCCTAAAAATTGGGTTAAATATAATTTGTCACCAATTGTGTCATCTGTTAGGTTGAGATACGAAAGAGGTGAAGTCTTGACTGAAAGTTGGGAATTGCAGCAACCAAAAAACTTCGCAATTTCTTTTGATGAAGCCTATGATTACTTGACTAGAACCTTGAAAAGAACAGCAGATTTTATGGATTCGTTAACTGAAAAATCAACCAGTGAACTCCCACCTTTAGCAATAGTGTACGGTAATACTGTGCCAAGCGTCAGATACTCGTTTGTCGATGGTGAAAATGGGATTAAAGAAGGTGACTATTATAACTTCTTTTATGGACCTGGAGATGGTGTCACTAACCAAAAATTCATCTTCCCTGAAGTCATTAATGTTAAAGTATGTGCAAAGGTTAATTCCTCAAAGGGTCATGTTGGCTTAATGACCGATTTGGAAAGCGTTGGCAAAGCAATGTTGGCGCTCGTTAGAGAAGAGGAAAGAAGAAAAGAATAAATAGTTAAATTCGTTAATCGGATGTAATTAATTATATACTTGTATATAGAAAAAAGTTCTTATTCATCGTCTAAATCATAGTATGAGACACGTAACCATAAACTACAAGAACTGCACTGCACAATCAACTCGTACCCACCATCATCCTCTTCCTCAACTCTAGTACCACAGTTTATTAAATCTTCTTCAGAAAGTATGAATCCATCAGATACAGTACATCTAGGACAAGCTTTAACCCACCTCAGCATCTCTTCTTGCTGCTGTTGCTGATGTTGCTGTTCTGATACCGTCATTTCTTCAAAGTCATCCAGGTTAACAACATCTAACCCATCACTAGATTCACCACCTCCTACCCCCAACAGCTTCCTGCTTTGATTCAACTTCAAATCATACTCATTCCTCAACTCCAAATCACTCAACACCCTATACGCTTCTTTGAGCTCAGTTATCGAGACTTGATTTATCCTTTTCTTCTGCGATGCCGCCGCTTTTGATGATGGGTATTGTTGCTTGTCAGGATGGGTTTCTAACAGTAACTGTCTGTATGATTCTTTTATTTCTTGGATCGTCGCCGTTTGGGGAACGTTCAGCGTTACGTAATGGCTGGTATTCATGGCTCTTCTGTCAGGTGATGTATTCAGTCTAATGATTCTTGATAATAAACAACAAACAAGAAGTCCTGTTCCTGTTAATCAATCTACGGTACCAGTAGTATTAAGTATCCCAATACAAAAGAGAGATGATACAATATAACGGCTGTGCAATGTGCCTTTTTCCAGGCATAATTTTTCCTTCTTGTCGTCGCTTACGTAATTCTAAAGTTTCTTAAAAATTTTTTTTAGTTCTTTAATTTGATTGATAAAAGGAGAAGGTTTGACTGTAAGTTATGGTTGGTCAACGGTATTGAATCATGAACTGAAACCAACACTGCATCGACGTATATAAATAAGAATGGGTTCCGAAAAGAGAAAGCACGAAGCTATTGAGATTTCTGTTGAACCGATAGAGGATGCCAGTAACTCCGTTGTTGTTGGGTCATTTTTCAACGGTCTAGAAGTTCCAACAACCACAAATTTTGAACTCTATCAACATAAGAAACACAACAACAAGATTCTAATGCATGGTGAGAATGAAACGTTGTCATACGATGGAGAAACTGCACAAGATCAACAATACTGTATTGGTATTTATGACCCTGTTTCTAAAAATCTGGAATTGATTCAAACGAATCTAATCCCATCTAAAATAACATCCAAATCGATAAACAAAAAGTCTATACCAAGCATCAAGCAACTGAACGTTCAAAGAAACATCCAGAGAAATTTATTGGGCGAAGAATTTGGTACCAAGAAGGCTAAAAAGGCTATTTTGGATTTAGAAAGAAATAGGATCGATTCAGGAAAGCTAGAAACTGATCAAATTGATATCATTGATTCTATTAAAGTTAACACATCAAGATTACCAACTAAAGTTGAAATGGAGACTAAGATGAATGAAAACAGAATCATTCCAAATTTCAATATCGAAGCTACTGCAGTGGAAGATATCTATCCATTAGAGAACATTGTCGATTTATCCCTTTTACAGTCAATCAGAGTTGATTCATTATTGAATAAATCACTATCCGCCGAGGATTTAATGGATTTATTACCTTTCAACAATTCGAGATTCTTATTGAAGAAACTAACACAGTATTTGAGCAACGAATCTAGTTTGACTTCGTCACTGAAAAAAACAAAATTACAGATGATTTATTATATTTCTATCTTGTTTGGATTATATTCCAACAGAAAACTACACACCAAGAATGATCTTTTGGAAGAATTCAACTCACAACCATCAAACGATATCATCGATTCAGTGTTGAACCAGTTCACAATCAAACAATCTTCAAGTTCCAAATACAGATATCAGATCGATCCTAAAAGTGAAGACAAGTTGCTTTGTTACTTACTTTGCCTAGCTTTGAAAATCGATGATTATTCATTGGAAGTTTCTCCATTAGCCCAAGAACTATCTGTCAAACCATCGAAGTTGGGTTCTTTGTTCAAGAGTCTTGGTTGTTTGGTTAAGAACATAACCGTTAAAGAATGTGAATCGTTAGGATTGAATAAATCGTTGGTTAGTTCTTACAAGATTGCAAGTTTGAAAGTTCCTTTTAAAGCCCCTGAAATTGCAAGAAGAGGCGGAAACGGTGGTGGAAGATAGTAGTATAATTAAATAAAAGACAGTTCTTAGAAACTATTATAACATCACTCTGTGTTTTTTGTATACATACTTTTGTTTTGTATTCAATTAATAAGATAGAAAGAAGTAATTTGTAAGTGGGTTCGAGTTGTAGTTAAAGTTACTCAAGTCGTGCCAAAAACTTATCTTCTTGCATAGAGGTGTGTAAAACAAGGTACAGAATTTGTGGTTCACAGTCTTACAGCAACACGGAGGCGGTGTAGTTACAACCAAAAAAACATTTGGCAAGGCATAAGATTCATATATTTTCAAAATAAAAGGACTGCATAAATACTAACAAAAAAAAGCAAGTAAATCCCCATAAAAATAATAGGGAGAATACACAAAGCAAGACAAAAGCACTAACAACAATAATCACAAAAAACTTAAAAATGAAAACACAAACAGAAACCGAAAGGAAAAGGGAAGTAACTATTAAGTCTATTTAAACTCTATAGCGACAATAACTAAGATCATCAAGCTATTCATCAAATATTAGTACACGGAGTAAGAATAATTAATTAATTAATAGATTTATTGATCAAACAGACATTTTCTTCTTCAACCAATCTTTGAATGAAAAGATAACCATTATCCAAGACATCAATAAACTGATAATACCGACGGAGACATTCAATGTGAACATTGAAGTTAATCCGTAGTATTCCATAGACTCAACAACCTGATCCGTTGATTCCATAAAGATGAACCCCCCACAGATTAAACAGAATGAAGTTAACAGTTCGGTGATTGGTCTTGTTGGTTTGAAGATATCATTTGAAGATGACGATGCAACTGATGATTTGTAAGTGTATAGTAAAATTGTAAGGAATCTAAAAGCAGCTGCGTAGCATAACAGTGAACCCCATTGAGTATGAATTAGAGTTGATAATTCTGAAGCTTGAGCATGTTTTGACATTAAATAACCGGTCCAAAAAACGGTGAATAAAGGGAACGGATTTGGTGAGAAACCAGGTGTAACATTCGATAGAGAATTTAAATCAACTCTTGTTGACGAAGAAGGATCCAATTCAATTTTTGAATAAAACTTATTAGTTCTCCAAGAAGCCAATTTTAATTCGGTAATAACACCACATAGACCACCACCAATGTACATAAATGCAATTGAAACATGTTGTAAATCTTTTGCAGTCCACGCACCACCCGGAGCAGCTAAATGTTCCAAGAAAACGTTTGTAACACCATAGAACAACATTAACGAACTTTCAATCAGTTCCATGGTGATCATCGAACCTTTTGGCTGAATTCTATAAAGTAGAGAATTTGAACGTTCAAATTTGGAAATAAATGAATAATTCCAAGCTAAACCTAATTTTTCAAATCCACCTAAATATCTAATTAATGCAACACAACCATAAATGGTGAAAACTGCACCTTTAATGACATGTGCTAGTAAATTGAAAATTCTATCACTTTTACCCAAACAATTTAAGACAATTAAACCTGTTGGTAAATATGCAAAGAAATAAAACAATAAACCATAGTTCAATAAATTAAAGCTAAATTTGGAAATGGGTCCAAAACTTTCAACTAATTTCCTAACTATTGAATTGTTGAAAATTTTAACTAAGGTTGAACTTGATGAATTTGACGAATTTGAAGGCGAAGATGATGAATGAGCCAATGATTGCATTTCATCCAAGTCGAACGAATTTGATGAGATTCGTTGTAAATTATTGTTATCAAATTCAAATAAAGTACTTGAAGGAGAACTAGCGCCTCCATTATCTTCCAAATCGTCATCATCAACTGGTTTCAATGGAACATGCTTATTTAAATTATCATGATATTTCTTGGAGATGTACAGGATTGAATTAACGAAATGAATTAATAACAGGAAGAGCATGATCACATTAAACGTTTTATAGACATTATTTGGATATAAATCAGGAGCATTACTGATAAAGATTGAATAGTTTAATAGAGAAACTAAACATAAAACCAAATGTAAAGCTAAAGCTGGTAAGAACCAATTCGAATTTAAATTGTTCAGAACTAAGACAATTGGATATAAAAACACAAATGCAGTAACAATCAAAGATAAATGGATATAAAGACTAGATTTATGAGGGAAATCGATTGTAAAATATGTTGTTGTGTTATAATTTTCCCAATATAATCTTTCAGCTGGAGATAAATTAGTATCCAGGATTCTAACGCCATGAAGATGATGAACTTCATGTGCCGTTGGAATAACTGTGGACATATCAATTGATTGAGATGCAGTGGGTGTTATCATTTCATCCATGTCATGCATGTCAGGTGAAGCATGAGCAGTTGCTATTAGGATAGACAGCAGTTTTAGTAGTTTTTTTGGATTCATCGGTGATTATTAATAACTCGGTTTCTGAAATAGGATAAATAAATAATTTTTGGGTTGTAGAGGAGGGCAGTTAGCTGGTTTTTTTTTCGTTAAAGAGGATATGAGGGGATGGAGAGTGTTCAATATAGATAGAGGAGTATGATAAAGGGAATTAAATTAGTGAATATATTGAACGACAAGTGCAGTAGTAGAACAAAATGGAAATGCGGTTTGAGATTAGTTGAGAAGGAACAGTCTTGGGGTTAGGAGGGGCCTATCAAACTAACTATGGTACTATGGGAATAAATAAGGATTGTGAGTTTTGGGGTATGAGAAAGGTACAAAATTAAGCTCCAGTAAAGCGAGCAAATTAAACAAAAGAAGAACAAAAAGAGGAAAGAGGTATATATATATATAGGACAAGAATGGGAAGAAGACAAAAGGCTGGAATGAGTCGAACGGATATAAAAAAATTACTTTAGGTCCAAAATTATTTTATTTCCCTTTTTGGCCAAATGAGAAAATAAATATATTTATAGAGAGCCGTAGAACTTGTCACCTGAAAAGGGCTCGGGGTCGGCTGATTCGGAGGTCGGTTGATAAATACGATGATTGATTCTTGCTATAATGTCAAGTCATGCTATATATACATCCAAATCCATCTATAAATAAATAGAATATATTAGTAAATATTACTATGTGTTACCATGTTATATAAACACCGACCTGAAGAAGTGTTGTGAAATCGTACCACCAGAATACCCTCAGTTTGCTTCTCGTACTTCCCTTTCAAATCCCGGCGGCGAGCTCCAACCTACTTCCGAACATACCGATTTTCTTTGTCTGTCTCTCTTAGTGTTAGTAAAATGTTCCACCACCTTCCATCCCGTAGTTCTTTCCAATACCGATCGATTAGTTAATCTTCTGACTAACAAAACTTGCCCCTTCTTTCCCCCCTCCCCCCCCCCCCTACCCTGTTGGAGGGCTTTGGAGGGTCTGTACGGGGATAATAATAGATAACAAAATACGTCCCGGATACACTCCACCACCACCACCATTATCACATGTACACCGCCAAAAGTAGGTGCCCCCTATATCCTATATAAACTCTCCTTGTTGCTACTATTATTAGTCATTAAGTTTTCAGTTGCTAATTCTTTGCTTAGTCATGGTTTGGTCATTGCTTATATAAGGCGTGGGAAACACACATCAATAAATCAATACATCTTTGCACCATGAAATGCCACTAACAGCAAACAGGTGACACATTTCTTAATACGTCGCTTATACCCGTCGCCCTGTTTATTGTTGCCTTTCTTTCTATTTGTATTTTTCGTATTATTCGTGCTATTCGTACATTTCGTATTATTCGTACTTCTCGTACTGTCTGTCTTATCTGTAGCTCCCTCCAAATAATCAATTCTATTTATAACAGCCCAATTATTCTAAAAATAAATAAATAGATAACAAAATAAACACTAGACCTTCAGACCAAGATGACAAATCAAACTCCAAATCAACCTAAGGGGATACTTAAAAACGCAATCCATGACTCTGCACCTCTTGATCAATCAGCAGGGACAACAACTACGGCAACACCACCATCAGCAACATCCTCATCCACGATTCATTCAATGGAAGAGAAGTTCGATAGAAAACAAGTTATAGAAAACACCAAACTGAATTCCCAGCTATTGTCTGAATCGAGTTCTAAAGGTGATAAAATAAGATCTAAGATCCAGCAACTGAAGGAAGAACAGGAAAGCCGTCGTCAACATCTAAAAACTCAATCTGATCATTTAAAATGGGATGAAAAAAATATTCTAATTAATGAAATGGAAAAATCCAGCACGATGAAGATTGATGAACCAAAGACTCCATATGAAGGTGGATTTGATCCGAATAACGATTATTATAGATCCGATAATGAAGATGAAGAAGATGATGACAATAATGATAATGAAGCTATAGCCACTGATAAAAATGATTCAAGTAAGTTCGATGACGTTGATGAATTGGAACAAATTGATTTAGGTGATGGTCTAAATGACAATGAAGATGGTGATATTATTGATCAATCTAGAAGAATTCTGAAATCAACATATGAAGAGGGTGAAGGACCCGTTGCAGAAGACGAGGAAGAAGAAGAAGAGGAAGAAGAAGAACTTAGTGCCGAAGAAAAGCATAGAAGATTTGAAGAAATGAGAAAACAGCATTACCATTTGAAAGGGAATGCTTTGAAAATTCCTATTCAAGTTAGTGATGATGAAGATGCCGAGTAAATTGAAAGCATGATTTATATGCACCTCTACCTATATAATCGATAATTTATTATTTTTGATGATTTATTTAAAACAAACACTTGATAGTCGTAAACTTTTAATCGCTTAAATCCTTTTACTCTGCCTATTTAATAAGCTTTTTCCTTAAGAACTAAATTAAACTATTCTCTACTTAAACTTTTCATATAAACACAAACAAAACTCCATAGACATAACACATTATAATAAACAACAACATAAGAGAAAAAACACTCCTTATGTTCCTTTTTTCCTCAAGTAACTAAAATCAACCTTTAATAGTTAATATTTCATTTGGTCTAACTATGGATTCGTTACTTTTCTTCAAAGCATTCAATCTCTCCAATTCTAATTCAACGTCTCCTAACTGTTTTAAATTCTTACAATCAACAAAAGCTTTTCTTTCCAAAGTTTGCAAACGTTCATTGAAAGTTTTCTTCCACTTGTACAATTCTTCAAATTTATTGAAAAATTTGAAACCAAGTTCATCTTTAACATTTAACAAGTTGAAAACATTCTCTGGTTTTACATTCGACGTGTTTTCAGTATATACGCAAAACCATTCTCCGTTCCTATTCCATATCGATTCGCCTTTAAATTGCTCGCACAATCTGCATTCATTTATTGTTGGCATACCCTTTGCCGATAACTTCTTGAGCTGTGATGGTTCATCGTTAGTCAACTTCAAATCCCTCAGTGGGATGAATAAATGTTGTAACGTATCAGGTAGCCATCTAACCAGATAAAAATGATTCAAAAATATTCCATAGTTGGAAACATGATGATCACTCTCATAATTTGTACTCACTTTTGGATAGTGATGGTAGAAAAATTGTGATTTTTCAGGTATATCATCCAACTTCCAAAATTCTTTGAATTGATCGTTATCTTTTGATAGATATTTCTGCATGGTGTAATTTAGCAAATGTTGTAGTTTCGATACTTGAAACCGTAGCTGTGATGGGTTTATATGGTATATTGGTTTTGAATTTGACAATGTATCCTTATCATCTCTTTGGATGGATGTATCATCAAACATTGTTTGTGTGCACCCGGTCTATTATTAATCGACAAGTATATCTATAAATAAAAATTTATTTGACTATTAGAATTTTCTGATGACCAATATGCTTCATTTAAATAAGAATATAAAGAAAACACGATGTATCTATACCACCAGTAGCAGTTGTGCCTGCTTTAAAGTATTCCTCAAAACGTCATCGTCTCACGATGATGTGAATAAACTGATAAATATTTTTCTTTCATCCGTTCTTAGGGTTCTACCCCAAATCGGTCCCTCCCTGAGGTCGAGTTATACATCCCATGGATGCATGCTTCCATACATCTCATTCAATCAAATAGTACCTAAAACAGATAAAACAACCGACAGGGTCCGTTCTCGGGCATCTTCTTCTTCTCCAAGCTTATGTCATCTATTAGGTCACTGATTGGTCGACTCGTTTCGTTGCGTCGGGTCTCGTTAAGACAGTGCGTCGATATGTGATTACTTCATTGCTTACATTATCATTAGTTCTTCTAACAAAGTTGATTCAATCGACTCATTTTCGAATTTGCTGGGAACGTCGATTTTACTTACAACCTTTGTTTATATATATCAGTGCCCTTGTTTGTCTGTAATCCCAATACACCATCCTACTCCAGAACCAAAGCCAAGCCAATATCAATCAACAGAACAGTATAAGTTAAAAATGTCCTTTGCACTGTTGCACGGATCTGAAGTATCAGAAGAATTATTAACGATGGATTACGACACTTATTCATCCGAACTTTCAGAATTAGAAATATCAACTTTAAAACAATACCAAAACATCGCATTGAATTTAATTCAACTGAGAGACGATATCGCCAGATTAACAGAGGAAGTTAATTCTAGCTCAACGAATGAACTGCAAATTAACGGGATGATCAACGATGATGATGATGATGATGAAGATCGCCAAGGGAAGAAAGGTAAGATGCTGAATGGGTTGTTGGATGAACTTAGAATGTTGGAAAATAAAATGGCCTTAGTGTCTAATTTGTTTAAGTCTAGTGTTTATCAAGTTGTTGTTACTAATGCTTCAAACGATGATGATGCTATCGTTATTGGTGATGAGTTGATTTAATTATGTATTTTTGGGGTTTTGTATCAGTTGATATACGTGTATATTAGGATTCATTTGTTTTTCGTGGTATTCTATCACATTTTGGTTTTATATTTATGTATCTATGTATTTTTAATTCAAATATTTTATTTTTACATCATGATCTAGAAAACATATGGTAAAAACACAGAAAACATATAAAAAACTGACAAACAAATGAAGCACACAACTGGTCTCTAAACGTCAAAGATGACAACTTTACCATCGTTACCACAAGTACTGAATCTTAAAACACCATCACTATCATCCTGGAAGGATCTCAACTTGTTAATAGTGTTTTGATGAATAGTTAACAAGTTTGAAGATTTGTTATCATTAGAACCTTTCAAATCCATTTGCCTAAACATATTCAAAGCAGTTTGATTTTCGTTAAATGATTGTGATTTCTTTGATGGATCATCAATTGAATAAGTTTCAACCCATTCACCTTTGTTTTCAAAAACAATTGGATGACAATCATGACCTGCCGTAATAACCTTGGAGGAGTTAACGAATAAAATCGACTTGAATGGTAAATGGCTTGTTTTTAGTTTAATCAGCTGAGAAACCTCACATTCACCAGCACCTGGATAAATGAAATTAACTGTTGCATCATGACCAACGGCACATATGAATTGATAACTTGGATCGAATTTCAAATCATGAATCCATGCGTTCAAGTTAACATCCAAACAAAGAGTTTGGAATGGTAATCTTTCACCCCAGATAGTACCAGCTGGCTTACTATCAACACTTTTTATGAATGATGAAAAGACCCTAGCATGGCCATCGGATGAACCACAAGCTAACAAAACGTTATTTTCATGCCAATCAATTGATAAAATGGTTGATTTTAATGGTTTTTTCAAATGCTTGGAAATCCACCAATCGTTTTCTGATTCAAAGTAACAAACCGCAATAACTCTAGCCGATGAACCAACGGCGAATTTTAAACCGTTTGGTGACCATTTAACACAAGTGGCAGCTCTGTTAATTCTCAAGAGGACCAACGTTGGCTTGTACTCATTAGAACCATCATTTAATGGTGTCCAAACTAATGCATTACGGTCTTGGGAACAAGTAGCAATTAAACCTTGTTTGTTGATATCAATTGCAGTGATTGTTTTATCGTGATGCTTCAAAACAGTGATTAATTTTGGGGAGCCAACAATTGATAAATCATAAATTTCAACGTTGTTTTCTTTAGTGATAGCAACGGTTTTTTTATCCGATGAAAAACAGTGGTCATAGATAGGCTCTTTTGATAATGCGAAGGCGATTGGGGACATGGTGTGCTTTTTGGTATGTTGGGTTGTTAGTCAAGGTTAGTTTTTAATCGAAGATTCAGGAGTATATCGCTCTACTGAATGTTGATGAATTGAATGGAATAGATTGGTGAAAGGATTCTTTTAAAGAGAAATATCGATAAGCTACGAAGAGTGGATAATTAAGTTAACTTGTGTTAATGAGCTAATTGAATTTTTGTTTGAAGGAGCGCATTTTGTTTTTCTTCCAGCACAGAACTTGAAAAGAGGTGTGTGAATCTGCCAGATATATTATTATACTCTCAGGATACGTTCAAGTACTATTGCTGTAGTAAAGCATATCATGGCAAAATATATTTCAGATGATAGAGAGAGTTCTTGGATGTCTTTGGGGTAATTGAGCAGCATATAACTGTATATCCCCTCCAGCGCCAGTTCTTGTGTGTTCACGTTTGACTTCCTTATGACCAGTAACAGCAACAATAAACTACATTCCATGTCATTTCTACACTATAGTACTAACATTGTAACTTACCATCTTGAATGTCAGCAAAGCCAGCATGGCGCTTCTTCCTTCATAAACGTACAGAAGAACAAATTATACATTTTCATCGAAATAAATAATATATTCATAGTATCATACACTTTTTTTTCTCCACTAATCAATAACCATTCCATCTTCGTTATTATCCAATGGATTAGTTACCGTTTCTCGATTAGATTGACCTTCATTAGCAGAAATAACAGATCCATTCGTCCCATTGCTCAACCCATTTTGCTTCTCACCGCTACTATCACCACTTTCTTGATTCCCAGTCACTTCTTCATCTGCCTTGCTGTTTATTTCAGATTCACCCACGGAATCGGACTCTGGGGCTGGTGCTGGTTCGGGCACAGATTCCTTCTTAGGTGTGCTTCCACTAACTTGTAATAAAGGTTCTTTCCAACGTTCAACCATGTCGTTAAACAGGACTGAATTTAATTCGGTCTTTGCTATTTCTTTACGGAATTGTGGGGATCGAAGCAGCGTTAAAATGTGTAAACAATTCGGATACCTGTATAATGTATTCATTTTTTTGCGCTATTGTTAGTATGTTTCAGACTTCACGGTTTGATAATGTCTTTCAAAAAACCCAAATAAAAAGTTGGGGTATCTTTGTCTTCTGTCATGTTATACTTACACTAACTGCTTTGCATATTCTGGTTTTCTCCAGTATTCCAAGTATTCCAAATAATTCAAGAACTTTGAATCTTCTAAATGTCCAGTTTGTGCTAAATAGGTTAAATATTGTACGTTCGATAGTGATTGAACAAACTGTTTCGATTGCCATGTTAGTATCATAAGGTTCTAATTTCGGTTCTTCTGGCTGATTTCAGAGTACACTTACCTCCAATTCAATTTCCCATCTTGTAGGAAGATCTTCTGCTGATATAGATACCATTGTTCATTCTATATACACTGCTTAATGACCACTTAGAAGTGCTGTTCAAACGTAAGTAAAACCGTGAATAAACCTACCTTCGATTTAAAACAATGTCATGGGAACACACTAATGGGTCGTGCGTGTGCGCAACTCCATTTACAGCTTACTGCAATACTCTGAATCATTAAACCCATCCCAGTTTACTTATTTATGCTCTCTCCTTCCTTTGCCTTTTGAACACGACGGCAAATACCTTCATCTTGGCAACACATAAACAAGCAAAGATAAACACGAATAAAACATAAATTAATATGGCATCGACAATGAAAACTGGCCAGCAGCAGCCACATCCAATAGCGAATCATCTGTCGATAATAAATGACAAGTTGACAATTATATCGAGCAAACTAAGAATACCTAAAGAGTACCTCGTTTTATCCTCTTTTTATCCTGTGATAATACTACTTGGACAACTTTTCATAATAACGTCACCATCCGAAACGATAGAGAATTACTTCACTTCAAAGAGAAACTTGGTAAATCTGCTGTTCGTTAAACAAGGTTGGTTATGGACAACTGTACTGTATTTCTTAATGGTTTACACCACCTACAATAGAAAAGTATACAGCAACAACAAACTGTTTTCGAGTTTGAAAAGATTTGGTGTGGTTACTGCGTGTTGGTGGTTTTATAGTCAATGGTGTTTTGGGATGCCAGTTATGGATAGGATATTCGTTTTAACCGGTGGCCAATGCTCTGTTATTCCGGAATCAAAGATCAAAGGTCATGAAATGTCAATATTTGAAAAGATGTTGGACGGTGCCGTTACTGATGGTAGTCTGGGAGGAATGGGCGATGTTAATGGGTACTATACAAGTAATCAATTGTCAAGTATGCAATGCAGAAGATTATCAGGGAAATGGGTCGGTGGTCATGATCCATCAGGTCATATTTTCATATTGACTTTAAGCTCAATGTTTTTAATCATTGAAGCCATGAAATTTTCTAATTCTGTTGAGTTAAGGAATCAATTTCAAAATATCAAGATGTTTAAACAGTTTAGGAAAATTGATCAAATTGTTAGACTTATCTTGAACAATCCACTGGTGTGGATCGTTCTTCTGAATGGGGTTTGGTTTTGGATGCTACTTATGACAAGTATCTATTTCCATTCCTTACTTGAGAAATTAATGGGTTTACTGTTTAGTTATTGCGCAATTTATCTAACGTTACTGGTATAAAAAATGATCATGAATCTATATAGTTGTATATATTTATATGCTGGTCTAATTTGGTAGATTATTCTTATTCACTCTCCAAGCGCCAATTGGTAAACTCTGTAAATAAACAACAGTCTTCTTAATCCATCCGTAGTACAATGCTAATCCAATAAGAATACATAGCAAGTTAGTGTTGTAATAGCCGTCTGTAATAGGTATACATTTACCACCATTTGCAACACACTCTGATTTCAACGAAGATGAATAGCAATTGTAATAAGGCTCACCAACGAAGGGATTCAGCACTTTGGATGCTGAAGTTGCCGGATCAAAATCTATTGGTTGGCATTCAGCTTTTGAGAATTTATCAATCAAATTTAAAACAATAATCTTGGGCCATTGACCACCGAGATTACTCAAAGTATTTAAAGTTGTCATATAAGTACCACCAATTGAAGGATCTGCAATTTGTGTATGGAACGCGCAGATGGAAACAAATTGAACCGTTGACATGAATGATCCTAATAAATGTTGGAAGATAACAAACATAAAATACAGTGAGTTTATTTGACCAGATTTAGGGAAAAACCAAACCAATGGTTGAGCTAAACAGGCAGCAACAACACGTCCCAAGTATGCATACATCCATGGTTTTAAAGGTTCTGAACCTGTTGACCATCTAGCGGCATAATAGCCAAATATTATTTCAAATGGGAAATCGATTAAAACAGTAATTGCCAAATCTTCTCTTGAAAAGCCTTTATCCAATAGTTTTAAATTAGTGGCAGCTTCGTTTGCTTGGAACGCGATTTTAGAAACTAAATGAACAACGATGAATAATTTAACGTTTTTCAATTTAACAACATTCCACATTTTTGTATAAACATCAACTAATACTCTTGTAGTTGAATTCATTAATTTCATATTATTCTCATTGATGGTTTTAGTTGATGAAGTTTCAAATTCCATGAGTTCAATATCTTCGTTACTATCACGACGATAACTTTCATTGTGAGTCTTATCAACCGATAATGGATCTTCAGGAACGAAAACGGCGATAAGAACAGTAACTAATAAATACATCCATCCCCAAAATGTCATGTACTGACCTAACGTTAGCACACCTTCATCACTAGGAACCTTTCTTAAATAGGAGTTGGCAAAATCAGGGGAATTGAAGGCTAAAAACACCGTGAATGATAAGAAATAGCCTGTATTCAATCCAACTGTCTGTGCAGTTGATGCATACGACAACGCTTCTTTTGATAATATAGTCAAAGCCCAACCATCTACGGCAATGTCTTGTGTGGCACAGAGTAAAATTAAAAAGAAAAACGTGTATGTTAAAGTATACAAGTTTTCAGATAGTCTACCAAGCAGCGAATCAATACACGTACCCAAGTAAAGCAACGTCAAACCCGACACTGTTTGAACAGGGATGATCCAGGATCTTCTTCTCCCTATCTTTTGAAAAAACAGCGAATCAACAATTGGAGACCATACTAATTTTAATGAATATGGATAAGACGCTAATGTAAAAAAACCAACTTGTGAGTACGACAATTCACCGGACTTCAACAAAAACGGAACAGAACCAAATGCTAAGCCAATTGGGACACCCTGTATCAAGTACAACAGGACAAGTAGGAAAAACCTTGGACGATCTTGAATCGGTAAGTTACCATTAGTAGCTTTCCCTGCTTTCAGACCAGCTTCTGGGTCGTACCCTGAGTTATTCACACGTTTATTGCTGTATGGTGTTAGATGTGAGTGGCTATGGTGGTTCAATTGTTGTGAAGGATCATCAGCTGCAATAAATGGTGACGTTGCAGTTGAATTTGTGTGCGAGAGATTTAATGTTGATTCATCGTTGTGCCTTTGTACGAATGCTGTATTTGAATAAGGAGACGATTTTGACAAATCGGAGTCATCTAACAGCCCGGTCATTGTTCAATTGGTTGGCATTGGTAAATGCTAATGAAAATCAAGGGTTTGTTAACTTGTCAACAAGGTTGGCTATATAAATGTGTGTTTGGTTCCTAAGAAACCGAATCACTGTGTGTTTTTGTTTGGGTGCGTGAAGAGTCGTGCAGGTGTCATTTATAAAGATAGTTGTATTAGTGTACATAGTGTGTGTTTGGCATTGAATCAGTGGGTTATAAAATAATATATAGATGGAGAAGGGTGGATAATAGATGAAACAGGGAATTAGAAAATTAAAGGACGGAAAAATCGAAAGCATCTAAACCGGATGGGTGGGAAAAAATCGAATGAAATATGGCTGACCAACAGCTTGGAAGTTGGACCAGGAAGATTGAAAGGCTACCCCTTCATGAATGGTTACAATAAATGGATCGGAGATAGAATGATCGTGAAATATATGTATGATGGTAATCAATAAGCGTTTTTGATACTTCAATGGATGCAAACACAAGGCATTTTTGCGTTCATTGACAGGTGAAAGCGGACTACTTTCTCTGTTTCTTAGCATTCCCTCTTTGTTCAACTTCGACTTCATCTTCAACTTCATCTTCTTCTTCATTTACCTGCTGACTCACAGTTGGCGTCACGGTCTTCAAATATTCGTCCACGAAATTCAACACTTTCTCTTTTAATTCATCGTTATCAACAACTATCACAATCATACCATCTGAACCAACGTCGTACTTAACGAAATTCTCGTTTGGATAGGCAATTTCACTATCGAATTTATCGAAGAATTGATTTATTGAGGTAAATGATTGTATATTACTCAAAATTCTTTCTTCAATTTCAGATTGATCAACGTTAATCTCACTTGATGGATTACTATGGTTAAATTTTTGGGTTAAGAGCACTATACGAAATTCGTAGTCTAATTCATCTTCTTCGGGTTGTCGGTCGTTAAATAGTAGCAAGTCTTCGCTAGGAATGGACATCTTGTCCGTCTATTGGTGTATTTCTGTATGTATATGGCTTACTGATCACATTTCAATAAGGAAACAAACAGTTGTTAAATCATAGGAACTTGGAATTTAAATTCTCTAAAGAAAAATTCGTTCAAAATTTTTTGTTTGGAATTTTTGAGCCGCAAAAAACGAAGTGACGAAAAAGAGAAAAGACACCAAGTTGTTTTGAAAATTAGACGTTTGTTTGTTGATCATCTTTACGACAGTTAACAGGATTCAACACAAATATAAGACCCGCTGTGTAAATAGAATATAAAAAAGTATGGAAACGCAGCAGACGACAAACAACACGAAATCACCAATTGTCTCAGACCAACTAACATCCGACCTTGGTGACCAACCACAACAGACGCCAAATAGCCAGGAGCAACAACCACAACAACAACAGCAGCAGCAACCAACACGTACACAACTCCTTCAACTAGAATTGGAAAAACTAACGAAGATCAATGATGCAATCAAACAAACGAGTCTATCAATGAAGGAAACGATAACCAACGTTCGTCGAATCAAGAACGCTGGTGTTAAATCAAACGAATTGATAGATATTTGGTCAAGGATCCTGTCACAGAATAAGCATACGATGGATTTGTTGGTTACGTCCCCCAATCAAAAACCAAGAATACAACAGCAAGGAGATAACAGTAATAATAACAACGCTGGTGAAGGAAGTGGCATTGTTTGGGAAGGAGCCAGTACGCAGAATCAGCAACTCCTCAACAAACTCCAAGAACTAGAGACTATTAAATTGAAGTACGAGGCAATGGTTCAAGAGAAACAGCAGCGGTTGCTGAAGCGACAAATGCAGAATCAACAGCAGCGACAGACATTACGTGGTAGATCTAGGGTTGGTGGTGTTAGCAGGGGTGGGGTAAGTAGAGGTGGCGTTTCAAAGAGAAGGTGATTCAAAGGTTCAGCTGGTTCTGAATGTTTTGGTTATATTTTGGGTGTAACTGTGCTGTGCTATGCTGCTTCCGTACTTTTATAAAATTTTGTGACATAGAACTTTTTTGGGAGACATACATGGTGTATGTTCTCTAATACTTATTGTAACAAGAATAAGTCGAAAATTAATAAAACCGAGTCATTAAAAACAGAAAAGTCTCTATAAACAAAATTTAGTCAATAAAGAGTTTATGAAGCAAATAAATAGAGGCTTTGCGACGAAGACTGTAAGAGTGAGAACAAAGGAATAAGTTATTCAACGTAAACGAAGTGAGCACAAATAAAATCAGTAACAGTAAAAAATCAAAAAGCAAACAAAAAAAACAGAGAGAGTATAACTATATATTGTAGTAGTAAATAATAATTAAGAAAGAGACGGAAAAAAGAACACATAGAGTATAACTAGAAATTAAAATCAAGCTTCTTTGACAATCTTACAAATTAAATCACCAGCATCAACAGAATCATTTTCTTTAATGATAATTTCGTTGATTTTACCGGAAACAGGTGCACTAATAACCATTTCCATCTTCATTGCACTCAAGACACAAATTGGGTCACCCTTTTTAACTTCAGTACCTGGATGAACTCTAACTTCAACAACAACACCAGCCATTGGAGCACCAACTTCATTAGGATTGTGAGAATCAGCTTTTGGTCTGGTGACTGTTTCAACTGCGGAATTCTTATCTTCAACCGTAACTTTTCTCATTTCACCGTTTAATTCAAAGTAAACTTCCCTAGTTCCAGTTTGTATAGATAAATCACCAACAGCCATAACTTTGATAATCAAAGTCTTACCCTTTTCGATTTCAACTTGAATCTCTTCGTTCAATGTTGGAGCTTGTAAGAAAAATCTGGTTGGTAAAACTGATAGATCGCCGTATTTTTCTTGGATCTTCTTGAAAGTTTCAAACACCTTTGGATACATGTTGTATGAAGCAACATCGTATTCGGTGATAGTTGGGCCAAATCTTGAAACTAAATCTTCTTTGATCTTTGGCAAGTCGAATGGTGCTAATTCTAAGCCTGGTCTCTTTGTTAACTTTCTTCTCTTACCTGAAATAATGTTAGTTCTTAATGGTTCAGGGAATCCACCGTATGGAGTACCCATCAAACCTTCAAAGAAATCCAACACTGAATCTGGGAAATCTAATTCAGATGCCAGTTTTTCAACATCAGTTGGAGACAGCTTGTTGGAAACCATGAATTGAGCTAAGTCACCAACAACTTTAGAAGTTGGAGTAACCTTAACAATATCACCTAACAGCATGTTGGCAGCTTCATAAGCTTTCTTCGTTTCTAACCATTGAGCACCTAAACCAACTTGTTGGGCTTGGAATAACAAGTTAGTTAATTGACCACCTGGAATTTCATGTTGATAAACTTCTGGGTCTGGACCCTTCAAATCAGCTTCGAAACAAGAGTATAATAGTCTCATTTCGGCCCAATAAGCATCAACTTCTCTGGCTTGTTCTTCGGAGATACCAGTGTTGATCTCTCTATCCATAGCAGCAATGAAAGCACTCATTGATGGTTGAGAGGTTAAACCAGACATGGAGTTAACAGCACAGTCGACAACATCAGCACCGGCTAAGGCACAGGCAACATAAGTGGTAACACCTGTACCTGCAGAATCGTGGGTATGAACATGGATTGGTAATGATGGATACTTCTTTCTGATAGAGCCAATCAAAATTCTAGCAGCACTTGGTTTCAAAGTACCAGCCATATCCTTAATACCCAACAAATGGGTACCCATTTCAACAACCTTATCAACGGTCTCCATGTAGTATTTCAAGTTGTATTTCTTACCTGGCTTCAACATATCACCAGAGTAACAAATAGTAGCTTCAACAACGGCACCAACTTTCTTAACGGCATCGACACCAACCTTCAATTGTTCTAAATCGTTCAAAGCATCAAAGACTCTAAATATATCAACACCAGCGTCTTTAGCCTGTTTAACAAAGTGATCAATGGCATTGTCTGGTAAAGAAGAGTAAGCAACACCGTTAGCACCTCTCAATAACATTTGGAATGGAATGTTTGGAACAGCTTTTCTCAGCTTCTTTAATCTATCCCATGGATCTTCATGTAAGAATCTCATTGAAACATCAAAAGTGGCACCACCCCAACATTCTAAAGCAAAAGCGTATCTGAAAGCATGGGCAGTCGTTGGAGCAATGTTCAGTAAATCAATTGTTCTCACTCTTGTAGCCAACAAGGATTGATGGGCATCTCTCCAAGTTGTGTCCATGATCATACAACCATCAAAGGCTCTAATTTGGTTGGCAAACATTTCTGGACCGTTTTCTAATAAGTATTGTCTGAATGATTCAGGTGGCTCTTCAGTAACGTCGATTTCCCAGCCGTTAACATCGTGGATTACAGGGATGGCAGCATCATTTGCTAATTTAGGTAAACCAGTTTGACCTTTAATTGACGAACCATTGACACATAAATCGCCCAAGTATGATAATAACTTTTGAGCTCTGTTCTTGGAAGAAACCATTTCGAATAAAGATGGAGTATCATCAATAAAAGTGGTCCAGCAGTTACCCTCAATGAAAGTTGGGTGGGTTAGCAAAGCTAATAAGAATGGCATGTTTGTTTTAACACCTCTAATTCTAAATTCAACTAAAGATCTGATCATCTTTCTTCTTGCAATTTCATAGTTGGAACCAGAAGTGGAACACTTGACCAACATAGAATCATAATGAGGAGAGATAATGGCACCAGCAAAACCGTTACCACCATCTAATCTAACACCATTACCACCAGCAGATCTGTAAACCTCAATTTTACCAGTATCTGGTTGGAAATTCTTGGAAGGATCTTCAGTGGTGATTCTACATTGAATGGCAAACCCTCTAGTTGTAATTTTATCTTGTAGTAAACCTAACTGTTGTAAGGAAGCACCAGCAGCAATTTGAATTTGAGCAGCAACTAAATCGACACCAGTAATTTCTTCAGTAATAGTATGTTCAACTTGAATTCTTGGGTTGATTTCAATGAAATAATGTCTGTTGGCTTCATCAACAAGGAATTCAGCGGTACCAGCGTTTCTATAGTTAGCAGATCTGGCCAATTTAACGGCATCAGTTAGGATAGCGTCCCTGACTGATAAAGGTAAAGTTTTGGCAGGAGCGATTTCAACCACCTTTTGATGTCTTCTTTGGACAGAACAATCTCTTTCGAACAAATGAATAACGTTACCGTAGTTATCAGCAAGCAATTGAACTTCAATATGTTTTGGCTTGTCTAAGAATCTTTCAATAAAACAAGTACCGTTACCAAAGGAAGACTTAGCTTCAGAAGTAGCTCTGTTGAAAGCGTCTGCAATGTCGTCACCTTCTCTAACAACTCTCATACCTCTACCACCGCCACCAAAGGCAGCTTTGATGATGACTGGATAACCGTATTTTTCAACAAAGGTAACAGCTTCCTCAGCAGAATCAATTGGACCATCGGTACCAGGAACAACAGGAACGTCGTTCTTGATGGCTAAGTTTCTAGCACTAACTTTGTCACCGACAGAGTCAATGACATTGTGTGGAGGACCAACCCAAATCATATCGTTTTCTTCAACCTTTCTTGCAAATTCAGAGTTTTCAGAAAGGAAACCGTAACCAGGGTGAATCATTGAGACGCCATGTTCATGGGCGATCTTGATGATTTCATCGATTTGTAGATAGGCTTGAACAGGAGAGAACTCACCTCTTTTACCAATGACATAAGCTTCATCTGCTTTTAATCTGTGCATTGATAATCTATCTTCGTGAGAGTAGATAGCAACAGTTTGCATGGACAACTCATGGGCAGATCTGAAAATTCTAATTGGGATTTCACCTCTGTTGGCGACTAAGATTTTGTTTGCATTCGACAAGATTTCCGATTCTCTTCTTAGTTTATGAAGAGGAGAATGATCTTCTATGTTTGCCATTTCAGCAGCAGCTTGTAATTTTTTTTTATCCTTTGGGGGTATATACATCTAATTTAAATAACTAATTGATTTTGATTGAATGAATGATTGGTCTTTATTCTTTTGCTGTATGAATGTATATATCTAGTTGTTATATATTGATAAGTATATACAATTGAGGAATAAGACGAATAAAGATAAGAAAGAACCAAACAAAGAAAAGAAAATCAATTAGAGGGCAAGACGGGTGTCAAGAGGGAAGGAAGGAATATGGGGGACTAAATATATAGAATGATAGAATGTGATTGTTAATTGACTAATTAAACTGGCCAAACAAGTCAACCACCGCATCTTCTCCATCTTTCTCTTTTTGATCAATTGATTTCCCCTTGTCTCTCACTTGACTCTCCTCTTGCCTCCCTCGGGTTCTGCTGCTTTCACTTTGTGCCCGTGAGAGGAAGCAACCACGCAGCCACCACTTCTACAGCGGTCTCGTCACCTCTCTCCACACGTCACTCATCACACGTCACCTTCCTCGCGTGCTGCCGCCTTATGCTTCTGCTTCTGCTCTCTCCAGCCGTCGCATCCAACCAGTATACCCTGATGAAGTGAAGAGAATGCCATCACCCCCCTCCCCCCAGTTTCTTCTCCCCCGGGCTCTTATACAACTCCGAAGTAGTCGCTTAGCCTACACTCCCTGTTCAACCCACCACCCCTCGGGGTCTAATCAAATTCATACTAATTTATTTCAACCCATTAGTGAGATTACTTGATAACAATTATCTCCCCATCCATTGGTAAATCGTTTCTCTTTATCTTTTCCTCTTGTGTTTGCTATTGTGTTTGCTATTGTGGGTTTCTAATTCCCATAATCTATCAAAGTGAAAAGTTTTCAGTAAACTCTATTTGCCAACCAACCAACCAACCAACCAGTAGCATGTCTGACTTGTCACGGTCACTGATCTCATCCATCCATGACTAGACGGTATTTACTCTCCCAATCTAACCTAACAATAACCCGACTATTTAAACAATGGAGCAACAAAATGCACTTGAGTCATGCTTGATCCCATTTCACTTTCCAACTCCATTTTAATGTAATCATCTTTATACAACCATTTAACACCCCTGTTCAATATATATATAAATATAGGTATATTAATAAATCCATACACGTATACATCTGTATAACATATACACTATATGTATTAAATGTACAATTACAGTGTGCAGCCACCCAAAGACCCTACAAACTTTTTGCAACAGTTGAAAAATTCTCGACATGCAGCACAAAGTCTCGGAACTCACCAACATAATCGGATCGAAACCACAGAAAACAACAAAGAACAGCGTCGGTCTCAATGGACAACCCATCAATTATTCCATCACTCAATGATTCATGACTCTTTTTTAAAACAATAAACGGTTCCATATCGTGGCACCAATCCACATCATTAACAATTAATAACATCCAACCTCCAAGGATGATTCAATTGGCCGTTCTAATCATTGGTTAATACACAGAGTTCTTATTGTTCTATTCTATTCTTGTTTCTTTTTGCTCTCTCTTTCTCGTTAACTCCTTTCCCATCCCCGTCTGTAATACTGCCCAATCCAGAATAGATTTATGTTTACACTTTTGTAGTATTCCATTCCAAATTCATCAGAACGTCTGTCTGCTGTTTTTTTCACTGCCTAGAGTCATTTTGTTCTTGCCTAGACAACTGAACGGAAAAGGCTGTTTAAAAAAAAGATGCGACTTTTGAACCATTATGGATAAATACGCATGTTTAAATGGATATTGCTTTTCAATTTACTCTGGTTTTATTTCGGTAGATTGATACATTTCTATATACATATAAAGCTCAATGATTGCCAAAATGCTTTGTATCGATAAATAGAGTTGAAGCATTTCAAAAAAAATGTGCCTTTAGTGTAACAAATCTAGAATATATATGTTCCTCCTCTTTTTTCTCTAGTAGCACATAGAATCTCGATGTAGCAAATGTATGAAAGTTTCTCCAGTGAATCCTTTGTCTCATAACAGAGACAACTCGGAACATCAAAATTGAGTAGCTCATTTCTACGAATTTGGGTCAACTTGTCTGTTCTATTGACCTTTTTTTAGTCGGTGGAAGTTCTCGATAGTACTTCGCTTTTATTACAATACTTACAGCTTCTCGGTAAAACCATGAAGGTGCATAGTTGATCCGAATTAGTATGGCACTAGCTACATGAATATCCGACAGAAAAGTTAAACCTTAAAACGCCTCTTGAAAAACCATTACTATAAGTTGATTAATTTAAACGCCTAACTCCAACCTAATAAAGACACTGAAGTCTTCCTATGTATGCACTGTAGGTTCAAGTATCTGGTGAAGGAGCATTCAATTACAGGTCTATTTACTCGATTTATGCAACTACTGGTGTTTCTACAAACTTTCAAACTTTTTTGAGAAAATAAAATGACAACTTTATAGTATATAGATTTTCGGAAGGTAAATAAATAATTCAAATTAGATAAAACAAAGGGAGATAGAAGGAAGTATATACAGAATGTAAAATTACTTTAACGGTATGTCACCAAGAAGACATATAAAGACGTTTAAACAGATAACTTACTTTCTTCATCGTTAATCATAGATTGATATGGCGCCAAAGCCTTGGCAACTGTCACATTAACGAATTTTTCGGTTTGTTGAGGAGCTCTACCAATAAAAGTGGATGGGTTTAACAATTCATCCAATTGTGACCAGATTGGTTTGAAATATTCTGTGTTTTTAACTCTTTCAATTAAATCATTATCGCCACCTTCTTGTTTAACAACAGCTGAAGCTTGATGGGATAAAACTCTAATTTCTTCGTGACAATCTTGTCTAGATCCACCTTTTTCAACCATTGCCATAATGATGTTTTCCGTTGCCATGAATGGTAATTCGGACATGATTCTTCTTTCGATAACCTTTGGATAAACAACTAAACCAGATGTAATGTTCAGTAATGTGGACAATAGAATATCAGCAGTTAAGAAAGCTTCAGGGATTGAAATTCTTCTGATTGCTGAATCATCTAAAGTTCTTTCAAACCATTGAACCGATGCAGTTTGGAAAGCGTCTTGATATAAAGAACCTAAATGTCTAGCTAACGAACAAACTCTTTCCGATCTCATTGGGTTTCTCTTGTATGCCATTGCACTGGAGCCAATTTGGGATTTTTCAAAAGGTTCTTCGATTTCTTTCAAGTTAGCCAACAATCTGATATCAGTAGCCATCTTATGGCATGAAGCACCCAATGATGATAACGGATGCAATGAATCAATGTCAATCTTTCTGGAGTAAGTTTGACCAGTACATGGGTAAGCATAATCAAAACCTAATAGTTCAACAACTTTATCATCTAAAGCTTCAACCTTGTCATGGTTACCATGGAATAATGACAAAAATGAACCCTGGGTACCAGTGGTACCTTTAACACCTCTCAATCCTAAATCGTCTCTGGCTCTTTGCATGTTTCTTAAATCCCATAGCAATTCTTGTAACCATAAAGTGGATCTTTTACCAACAGTGGTTAATTGAGCAGGTTGGAAGTGAGTCCAACCCAAAACTGGCATATCTTTATATTCCATTGCAAAATCACTTAATCTCTTAATAACGTTAACTATTTTTGGAATCAAAACATCGTAAGCATCTCTTAAAAAGATCAAGTCAGCGTTATCAGTAACGAAACATGAAGTAGCACCTAAATGAATGATACCAGATGCAGCTGGACAAGTCTTACCAAAAGTATGGACGTGAGCCATAACATCATGTCTAACGATAGCCTCTTCAACTTTAGCATCTTCAATTTCTTCATCGGTGATGATTAAGTGCTTGGACATTTGTTCAATGGCTTCATCGGTGATAATATCTAAACCTAAGGATTGTTCGGCTATGGCTAAATTATACCAAAGTTTTCTCCACGTTGAAAATCTGTTTCTAGTGGAGAAGATTTGTGACATCTCTTTAGATGCATATCTTGAAGATAGTGGAGTGGCATAAGCGTCGTTGGACATTTTCCGTTTAATGCTAATTCTTGTTAATGTACGATTATAGTCTTGAAATTTGAGGCATTGGGTTACAAGATATAAAAAAAAGATGAAAAATAGAGATAATTACAGCAGTCAGGTGTCAATTTCCAAATTGCAAGGCATACATAATTCCTGCAATCTATAGTCAACCAGTGTTATTATCCCCCCCATGTATTAAATAAATTAATTTCAATTAATTTTTTTTACCATTACGTAATTAACGCATTGAAAGAGAGGTGTGGGGGGGGTCTATCTGACTTCGTTTGAAAACAACCTTGAAGGTCCCTATTATTGTCTTCGTTATGGTAATTATTCACTGTAATACATATGCAATGTTCGTCGTCACGCTTGGTGCTGATTGATCTTAAGAAACTCAGCAAATTCAAAGACAAAATTGACCCGTTCCACCTGGATCATCGATGAACCCAAGTCAAATTAGGTTGTCAGCACAGCCTGATGATGTCCCCAAGTCAACTCTCTCTGCTTAAATCGACGTAATCTTCTTCTCAACAGAGCTAGTCGATCGACGATGCATGTTACCGTTATCAAAACATGACAGATTTGGTAGTTTGTTTAAGTCTATTTGTAAATACAGGTTGATTAAACATGGAATAAATGAATGGATTCACACCTTTATCACTATGTTCTCAGTTCTCTCCTACACCATCCGCCACGACTTCATAGAGGTTAGACTACCATCATCAGTACATCAGCATGAAGTTCGACTACAGAAATACCTTACTTACGTTTTCAATTGCACTAGCAAGTACAACAACAGCCCATTTGGATAAACCAATTGAAGAAAATCCAAGATCTCAGTTCAACGAAAAAATACCTGATGAATTCAAAGGATCCTGGCAAGACTGGCATATGAAAGTTGAGCATAACTTGGATTCTGCGGATCCTGCATCGGTGTTTATATTACATGATACAACGCATACTGGGAACCTATACAGGGATGACATTCTAAGAATGTACGGTTTGAAAAAGGACGAAGTTGTTGGAAGTGGAGATGGAATGGGGTTACATGACAACAGTGAACTTATAGGTTCTGAACTACAAGATACGATTGTTAAGAAAATCATGGAGTTGATGGACACCGACAACGATGGCATTGTGCAGCTGGATGAGTGGTTAGCGTACAGTGCTAACGGCGGTGAGTTCCCTGATTTTGGAATTGGGTCAGGGCACGAGTACGATTTTGAAGAAGAGTATGAAAAGCACCATTGGTTGGAGCACCATGCTGAAAATGATCCTGATGTTCTGGTGCAGCATGCTGAAGATATTGAACATGAGTTGTTGCATCATTTGCACGAGATTGAACACGAGGATTTACATGCTGAAGAAGGTGTGAATAAGAAAGTTTACAATAGAAGGGTTGATATCAAATTCGACAATATCCCCTTGAAGTTTAGGGCACAGTAGGTAGATGGTTAGATGTGTATATATTCTCTCTTTTGGTTACCTTGTTTTGTACGTTTTAAGCAATTGTTTCTGTTATAATTTTGCCAATACCTTGATTGATTTTTTGTAAATGAAAAAGTACACATTGGTTTTTAACGGAACCGTGGTTGATTAACCCAACCAAATAGCTTAGTATTATTAAAGGTGGGATGTGAAACTAGCAAAAGTTGATCGATCGGAGAGTAAACCAGAGAATAAATCAAAGACAACAAAAGCTGAGCAAATGAATATTCAAAGCAAAAAAAAAACACAGACAATAACTTAGATTAAGGTTCAGTCAAGCTCAAGAATTGAAATTAGAGTAACTTGAGTAACTACGAAATGCATTCATGTTTTTTTTTTGGATAATTTAATTAAAATAAATTCAAAAATATTCAAAAACTATAAACTATGTGATAATAGAATAGCTATATATATATAAATATAAAAACAATTTAAGGTAATAAAAAAACTAACATGTGGGAGATGGGGTAAGGGGCAGAGAAACTCCAAAGAGTAAAATAAGAGGAGGTTTCAAACAAGCAAACAAAAAAAGCAAGAATAATAAAGAAAATTAAATTAAAATTCTAAAGAAGAACAGAAAACAAATGAAAGAAAGGAAACAAAAATAACTCTAAATCTAATCAGCAAAAGGAGACACAAACTTAGAATTCGTCATCTGATGAAACGTAAGCATCACCTAATTCCTTCTTCTTCTTCATTCTTTCCTTCTTCTTCTTTCTTAATTCAGCAGAAGATAACTTAGCCTTCTTCTTAGCGGAGGCAATCTTGTTACCCATAGCATCGAATTTATCTTCTTCATCTTCCTTCTTTTCGATTCTTGGACCAGCACCTTGACCTTGAACCCAGTTGTGACCGGATGGAGTCATAGTACCGTTCATAACAGCCCAAACTTCTTCAGTCAAGTTCTTGGTGAATTCGGCAGAGTGAGTAATGATAATAACACCACCTTCGAAAGATTTCAAAGCCTTTGATAAAGCACCTAAAGAATCTCTGTCCAAATAATTGGTTGGTTCGTCCAAGACAATTAAATGAGGTCTTTGCCATGTACAAGCAGCTAGAACTAATTTAACCTTTTGACCACCAGACAAACCTCTAATTCTAGAGTGGGAAACTAATTCAGCATCTAAACCTAATTCGGCACAGTGTAATTCAATTTCCTTTCTGGTTAATGGTCTGAATTGACCAGAAGCTAAAGCTTCCTTCATATCAACTTCAGCAACCATCTTGGAGTGTGATTCAACTAATTCACCTCTTGGTAACCAAGCGTTGTCAACGGACATCATTGGAACCCATCTTTCAGACTTTAAGCCAACGTTTTCACCTAAGAAGAAAGAACATTCGTATTCGTAGGTGTTCTTGAACTTTCTTCTAGCGTGAATACCTTGAATTCTTCTTGGGGTACCTTCAATCTTGAAAATCTTGTTCATGGCTTGTTCATCATTTTCATTAATCACTCTTGAAGCTCTATCCATGGTTTCTCTATCTTCACCGGTTTGGAATCTCCATTGGATATATTCAGATGGAGTCTTGTCTAAGTGTGAATCAATGTGGGCGAAAGCATGTTGTTTAATGTAAGCAATACGACAGTTTTCGTGAACGTAAACTTCACCGGTAGTTGGTAATAATTCACCAGTTAAAACGTTAATCAAAGTGGACTTACCAGCACCATTTGGACCAATAACAGCAATTCTTGAGGACAAGGAACATTGGAAAGTAACGTTTTGAACTTGTGGTTTAGTAGTACCTGGATATTGGAAAGACATGTTGTTAACCTTAACGATAGCCTTTTGTTTGGTCTTGACACCTTCTAAGAAACCTGGTTCTGGGAACTTGAATTCAACTTCAGAAGCACCTAATTCGTAGTAAGATTTAGCAGATGGGACTCTCTTGACTAATTCAGCTAAGTTACCCTTGTACTTTCTTAACTTGAAACCTTCATAGTGGATGATGTATTCAACAACGTTATCTAAGAAACCAGAATCGTGGGAAACAATAATAGAGGTAATACCACAGGTCTTTAAGTAGTTGACTAACCAAGCAACGTTAACGGTATCCAGATGGTTAGTTGGTTCATCCAACAATAGGATATCAGCGTTTTTCAAGACAGCTCTAGCTAAAGCCAACTTCATCTTCCAACCACCGGATAAGGCAGAAATAGAACCGGAAATCATTAATTCAGAGAAACCGAACTCATCCAACTTGGCAATAATGGCTTCTTTGGTACCTAAAGCACCGTCACCATAAACGAAGTCAACAACTGAGGTATCAGCATCTGAACCATCAATATCGTGTTCAACATAAACGGTTCTACATTCTTCTTGGGATGGGAAACCTTCAACTTGACCGTTAGCAAGAGCTCTCATTAAGGTAGATTTACCAGCACCGTTAGGACCACATAAACCATAACGTCTAGCTCTCTTTAATCTGAATTGAGTCTTGTTTAATAAGATCTTAGCACCATAAGCTAAAGAGAACTCACAGTTACATAAATCTTCACCTTCATCGTCTTCATCTTCAAAGACAGGTGGTTGAGGAATGTTATCAACAGATCTCTTTCTGAATTCTTCAATGAGTTCCTTTGATTCCTTTTCGTGTAGGAAAATGGTTAAGAATGGAGATAAAGCAGAAGCCCATGATTCTGGATCAATCTTTCTTTCATCAATCAAGTCACCAGCCATGGCAGCAACGTAGGTTTGGACAACCTCGAATCTAGCTGGCTTACCTTTGACTAATTCCTTCAAGATATCCAAGTTCACTTGAACGTCACCGGCAGTGGAAACTTCTGGGATGGTGTCATCTTCTGGTAAAGCACCAACTCTTCTTAAAGTGTTCAAAGCTCTTTCAGTAACAGATCTAGCTTCTGGATCAGCAATAACCTTGAAGTTGGCCTTTAAAGCTGGGAACAACTTTTCCATGAATGGAGCAACAACTTGTGGATCATCGACCAACTTACACATGTTATCGATAATAACAGCGGCCTTTCTCTTGATGGCAGTTTCTCTTTCAGCTAAACCTCTGGATAACAATGGAACCATGATGGATAAAGCAGCGGTGGTAACTTCGGAAACGAAAGTGGTGGCACCCAAGATGTGAACGGTTTCTGGAACTTCAGTTGGCTTAGCAATGGAAGCAATTAACTTTGGAATGAAAGGTTCAATATCCTTGTTGTCAATGGTGGAAGTACACTTGGTCATGGTTTCAGTGGCAGCAACTTTGACGTCTGGCTTGGTATCCCACATAGCTTCGGATAAAGCTGGGATTAATTCAGGCATTCTTAAGGCCAATTGGTTCTTTGAAGTATCAACCATAATGGAGATGGCAGATAAAACAGCAATCTTTTCTTGCCATTTGTTGGTGGAACCTAAAGCCTTTAATAATCTAGCTAATAAATCCTTGATAGCAACTGGGGTAGCGGCTTTGGCAATAGCTGACAAAGCAGCAGCAGAAGCATCTCTAATGGCAGCATCTTTGTCACCGGTCTTTGGGCAGATAACGTCAACCAGTTCAACGATATAAGGTTCAACAGATGGAGATAAGTCGTTGGCAGAAGCAATGTGAGAGACAGCAACACAAGCATTGACGGCAGTCTTCTTTGAATCAATTGCTTTTGATAATTCTTGGAAGAATTCAAAAGGAACATCGTGTTCAATGATTTCACCGTTTAAGAATGAAGCGACATTGGAGGCAGCGGACTCAACATCGTCAGCAGAAGCGACAGATAACTTGCCGAATAATTCGGATAAGATTTCAACCGATTGTTTAGATTCAGACATTAGTAGTTGATATACTATATCTTATATTGGTATGTTGAAAGAAAAGAGAGAAGAAAAAAGAGAGTAAAAAAAAAGAATTTGAATCGATAAAAAAAAAGAAGTACAATAAAGTAGAAGAAATAGGTATATAATAGGAAATTGATGAGGGAGAGAGGAAAAGCCTTCGCCCGTGCCAATTGGTGCGGTGTTGACTTTTCTTTTTGGGTGGAAGTGAAAATTTTTTTTTTAATATTTTTTTTGTTAATTTTAATTTTTAATTTTTAATTTTTTTTTTATTGATTTCATCAGAAAAGGATTTTTTTTGATTTGGCGATTGGGGGGAGATTTCATCGGGTGCGTTTTTGGTTGGCTGGATGGAAGTGGGGGTGCACGGGTTTCTGATTTCTTTGTTTTTTAGTCTGTTTTTTAGTCTGTTTGTTTGCTTGTTGTCGTGGCGGTGGACGTGGCGGTGGACGTGGCGATGGGTGGAGAGAGCGAGGGCAGGGTAACGGGCAGTGTGGCGAGTGAACCCCCGGAGAGTCGTCTTTATACGACTGTTGTACACTTTGGCTTCGTTTCGTTTCGTTTCGTTTCATTTCATGATGCGATCTCTCATTTTCTGATAAATCGTATTCTGTTCACTTTCCATCGTATAACAACCCACTCTCATGTGCCTACACACCTTCACCATCTGGATACTACCCTCCACTACGTACACACTTTAGCCCCAGTCATCATTATTCCACATTCTACAATGACTCAGTCTAAATATCACGCTCTCGTTAAGTCTCTAACCAAAAAACAAATCCTGTCCATCTTCCCTGGCGTGACTCCTTTGGAAGAAACAAAGTTTGAATTCTCTTCCTCGTCTTCGTCTTCCTCAGATTCAACTTTGTTCTCCGGTCACGATGAAGAACAAATCAAATTGATGGATGAAAACTGTATTGTTCTAAATTATAATGATGAACCAATCGGGGCAGGTACCAAAAAACTGTGTCATATCATGGAAAATATAGACAAAGGTTTACTACATCGTGCCTTTTCTGTCTTTTTATTCAATTCAGAAAACAAATTGCTATTGCAACAAAGAGCTGATGAAAAAATCACGTTTGCCCAAATGTGGACTAATACTTGTTGTTCACACCCTTTATGTATCAAGTCTGAGTACGGTTTAGATTCAAAAACCAATCAATTTGAATTGGATCTAGCTATCGAAGGAGCCAAAAATGCGGCACAAAGAAAATTGGATCAAGAGTTGGGTATACAAATTGAAGATATACCTTTTGAGGATTTCAAGTTTTTAACAAGAATTCACTACATGTCCCCATCGAATGATATATGGGGTGAACACGAAATCGACTATATTTTAATAATTAAAGCAGATCCAAAAATCAATATAAATCCAAATGAAGTCAAAGACTATAAATATGTCGATGCAGATGAGTTGAAAGAAATGTTTAACGACCAATCATTAGTTTTCACACCGTGGTTTAAATTGATTTGTGAAAATTATTTGTTCAAATGGTGGGACAATCTAGATGATTTGGAGCAATTCAAAAACACAGAAATTGATCGTATGCTTTAGCTCATCCATTGACATTGCATAGATTATCCGTATATATACACCCCTATAATACGCCATCGATAGTATCTTAATTTCAATACATCAGATGGTAAATAAACAAACCCATAGGCGTATACGAGCACTCTTTTTGGACGTTCCTGACCCCCCCCACTCTCTCTTTCATTTTTCTCTAATCACACTTTCTTGTGATACCAGCATCTTCTTTATTCTTATTCTTTTTATCCATGTTCTATTTCTTCTCCTGTGTGTATTATTGTACTACTATATACTCCTAATATTAATATAAACATCCCCATCCCCATCCTCTTATCTTCCCATGTCCCACCCCTCACCTTTTCTGCCCCGAGATTTCGCGCTTCCCACCCATTTTGTCAATTGCCGCCGAGAAACCGTTTTATTTTCTTATCGCAGCGGGAATTCTTTATCCACAAAATGGAAAGATAGCTAAACCCACCACACCAATAAAATCACTTATAAACGTTGTAAATAACTCACTTTTCCTGTTTTACTCATCTTCATCTCTTTATCTTCTTTCTATTTTCTTTGTATAATAACCCCAATCATAAGGTAAGCCAATTGAATCGTTAAAAGATGAATTCAATCCTATCCACCATCCCTGATCTGCTAAAAGCTTACTCAAGGCCTTTGATCTGTGTTGGATTGACTTTACTTCTACCATTCGTTTACTCAAACCATAAGAAATATCTACCGTTGTCGATTAAAAATCTATTTACAGGGGCAACAACTACAACTGCTAACCCACTACCAGAAAAAGCCCAAATCAAAGATGAACAGCTCCCAGAACCTGTAATCACGCCTGTTGAATCAACTTTCAATTACTTAGAAACTGATGAATTCCCGTATCGTCCATTCAAGCCAATGAAGCCCGGCCAATATAAACTAACCTTAGCTATTAAAAAGGCTGATCCGTTGAATTTCATCAACTTGGAGAAGAATTATTTGAAAAGGACAAATTTGAGGGTTGAAATAATGGAAAAGTATCCGGATACCGTCATGGCTTGCCATGAGAGTGGTGTCCCTGCTTTAAAAGAGTTCTATGACATGGTTGTTGATTTTTTGACTAAAAGGTATCCAATGTACTTCACTAAAGAAACAGATTCGGAAACTGGTGAAGTTCTATTTTGCAACAAGATTAGAGATGAGAAATTCCCGTTCAGCAGCGAAGACGTTGAAAGTGCCAACATCATGTTGAATATCCTAGGTAGAACCTTAGAAGAAGATTTCTTACTGCTAGTTAAGAACCCGGATGTTGGTGATTGGGAATCCGAATACAATAATGAATACATGTTGCGTGCAGGTGTCAGTTGCTTCCCCGCTGGATTTAATCCCAAAGAGAAATTCAATAAGCCAATGACTGCAATTCATGGTCCTGTCCCTGATTACATCGAACGTTTGAAAGTGTCAATGAATAGATTTTTCTCAAGGTTGAAAGCCCACGAACATATAGTGAGAAACAACTGGTCGATTCAAACGCATACTAAATTGTTTGCACCTCATGGGTCACACGCTACTCCCGATGAGGAAGATAAGATTGAGCCTGTTGATCCAGCTACTGTTAATTTCAATAAGGTTTTCCTTAGAGTTGAAAAACAGACTTTTACTAGATTTCCAGAGACCAAAGGTGTTGTTTCGTTAATTAGAACATACGTTACACCAATTATTAAAGTTAGAGAAGAAGGTAATGTTGAAGTTTTATGCAGTGCTATTGATTCGTTGAATAAAGGAATGGGTACTTATAAGAGAAGAATCTTTTGGGGAGAAGCTGTTAAAAGTTACTTAAGAGGTGAGTCTAATGGTACTACTAATGTTGTTTGTGATCACGAGTTTGTACTAGACGACATTTGAGCTCTTATGAATTAGAGCTGATCTCTTTAGAGAAGTATGTAATCAAGTCTGTATGTGTATTTTGTAAGTAAATTTAAAAGTTGAAGTTATCCGGTCCAATCTAACCTACGCTAGTCTCCTTTATCTCGGTAAAAAAGTGGGAAGCGGGCAAAGATAAAGGTCGTGTGCAAGGTGCAAAAACCTGGACTGACACGAAAAAACGAATCGCGTCAGTCTTCATTTTTTGTTACAAATATACAAATAAATTGAGGTTTCCCTTTTTACTCAAAGAACAACAGGTTAATAACCGTATGAACCCTGTAAGCTAACACAGAAAGAAATATAATTGGAAACCAACAATGGGTAGATTAGTCGGTTTAGAACTCCACAACTTCAAGTCATATAGAGGGACCTCATCGATCGGTTTTGGTTCCTCGTACTTCACATCCATCATCGGTCCTAATGGATCTGGTAAATCGAACATGATGGATGCAATCTCGTTTGTGTTGGGTATTAGATCCAGCCACTTAAGATCCACCAACTTGAAAGATTTAATATATAGAGGTCGAATCATGAATGACGATGAGAACTCCGATGAAGATGATGCTATTGATAACGATGAAAATTCAGATCCAAGTACTGCGTACGTCATGGCCATCTATGAGAAAGCAAACGGTGAGATATTGAAGTTGAAGAGAAGTATTGGAGAATCCGGCCAATCCGAATATAAGATCAATAATAAAGTCGTTAGTGCTTCACAATATACCGAAGTTTTGAAAAAAGAGAATATTTTAATTAAAGCCAGAAACTTTTTGGTTTTCCAAGGTGATGTTGAGAAAATCGCTTCCCAATCATCTGTTGATTTAACGAAATTGATCGAAACTATCAGCGGTTCCATTGAGTATAAGAAAGATTATGATTTGTTGGTTGACCAAAAAGAGAAGGCTCATGACGATACAGCTTTGAAGAATTCAAGAAAGAGAACTTTAAGAGAAGAGTTGAATCAATATAAAGGTCAATGCCTTGAAATGAAAGAATTTGATTTGAAGACTAAAGAATTGGGCTTTTTGCATAGAGATAAATACATGATTAAACTATACCATAACAACTTAGCATTAGCTGAAAGTGAGAAAAATATCAAGCTTTTAGAAAATTCTTTGAAACAGCAAGAGGATGAATATGAATCAAAACAAAACGAATTGAAAGAATCAATGAAGTTGAATTCAAAAGATTCAAATAAATTGAAAAAAATTGAATCCGAAATTAGTAGAATTACAAACGACATCAAGGACGAAAAATTCAAACTGATTCCCATCAAATCTGAAATTTTAGAACTTTCTAAAAAGATCGAAAACTATAAAAAAAGAATATCGTCGTTGAATTTAGATAAAGAAGATCAAAATGAAGTCGTTGAAAGAACTAAGAATCAATTAAATACAATACTAGGATCTTTTAAGAATTTCCAAGATGAACATACAAATTCAGAAGCAGCGGATGATGGTGATACTAAACCTCATTTGATTCAAGAGTATAATTCTTTGAGACAGTTATTCTTAATCAAAGGTGGTTATATCGAAACTAGATTACTAGATTTGAACGAAGAAAAAACAACTATTGTTAATCAAATTGAGAATTTAAATAAACAGAAAGATATTGTTGATTTCAGATCAAATGATTTAAAAGCCATTAAAAATGAATTACTAAAGAAAAAGTCGGAAAATGGTTTGATCATAAATGAAAATTTAAACTTAATTAAGATTAAAAAGGCAAATTTGAATGAATTGGAAATCAAGAGAGATTCAGTACTGAAAGAAGAATATGAATTGAATTTAAAGTTGAAGGAAGTTTTAGTGAAATTAAACGAGGCGAACGCTAATCAGAGAGAGTCAAATAGGGACAAAAAACTTAGAGAGAATTGTTTGGTTCTTAAGAAATTGTTCCCTGGTGTTAAAGGTCTAGTTTATGATTTATGTAAACCAAAACAGAAAAAATTCGAATTGGCGTTGAGTACAATTTTGGGTAAGAATTTCGATTCGATTGTTGTCGATAACTTGAATACTGCAACTAAATGTATCGAGTACTTGAAAGATCAAAGGTTAGGTTTTGCTAGTTTCATTCCATTGGATACAGTTGAATCCAAATTACCAAGCAATTTCTTAAGAACGATCAACGATAAAGTTAGACCAACTTTAGATGTCGTTGATTACGACTCTTCATTAGAGAAAGCTATCCAGTACGTTGTCAGTAATTCCGTCATTTGTGATAACATGGATTTAGCCAAATACATCAAATGGGAAAAGAAAATTGACGTTAAGATTGTGACTTTAGACGGATCCTTGATCCATAAGAGTGGATTAATGACTGGCGGTAAATTAATGAACAGTTCCAACAAAAGATGGGATAAAGTTGAAGTTCAAAATTTGATCAATGATAAGAATGATTTGAAGTCAAAGTTGGACGAGCTAGCGATGAAGAGACCAAGCGATTTGTTGGATAAAAAAGTTATGAATGAATTAAGACATTTAGAGGATGACTTGCCAAATTTAAGAGAGTCCAACGAAAAATTACAAAGAGGCCTCAATGACATCGAAGCAACTTTGAAAAATCAAATAGAATTGAACGAAGAGTTGAACAGTGAGATTGAGGTTTTGAATAGTAATCTAACAGATTTGAACGGTAAGATTGAAGAGACCGAATCTAATTTGCAACATATTCAAATGGAAATTTATTCTGGATTTTGTCAAGTCAATGGACTTGAAAATATCAACAAGTATGAAGAATTGCACGGTTCAAGACTGAGAGATTATTCAAAGGAAAAATCAAGATATTTGAAACAAATTCAACATTTAGAGAATAAGTTGGATTTCGAAGTTGAAAGAAGTACAGATATTTTGAAAAGATTACAAAAATTAGAAACTGATAAGAACAAATTTGAACTGAATTTGAAGAATTCAAACGATTTGAAATCGGAAATTCAAAATAATATCGATAATTTAGAAAGTGAGCTTGAAGTTCTAAAAGAGGAATTTGAAGAGATTAATGAAAAGAATAAAAGCAACAATTCAGCATCGTTCAAATTAGAAGAGTCAATTAATGATATAAAATTGAATTTAAATGAAATTAAATCCAAGATTTCAAGCTTTGAAACTTCTTTGGAAACTTCCAAGATCAACAAATTCAATATTTTGAGAAACTGTAAACTAGAAAACATTTCCATTCCATTAATCTTTGGTTCGTTGGACGAATTACAAATGGACGATAGTGAAAATGATAAAGATGTGGTTGATGAAATAGAAATCGATTTTAAAGACTTGGATTCTTCTTATAAAGATGCTAACAGTGACTTGGCTAGATTGGACGAAAGCATTCAACAGAAGATTGATGAATTAAGTACCCAGTTAAGTTTAATGAATCCAAATAGAAACGCAGTTGATAGATTATCCGAAGTCGCTGATAGATTGAAAGAGTTGGATACCGATTTCTCAAAGGCTAAAGAATTGGAAAAAGCAATCATTAATAATTTCCAAGACATTAGGAGTAAAAGATACAAGTTGTTCATGGATGCATTCAATCACATTTCCAACAAGATTGATTCTATTTACAAAGAATTAACAAAATCAAATGTTTCACCATTAGGTGGTTCAGCATATCTAACCCTTGAAGATGAAGATGAACCATATTTATCAGGTGTTAAGTATCATGCCATGCCACCAATGAAAAGATTCAGGGATATGGAGTTGTTATCTGGTGGTGAAAAGACAATAGCGTCACTATCGTTGTTGTTTTCAATTAATTCGTTTAATCAGTCACCATTCTTTATCTTAGATGAAGTCGACGCAGCTTTGGATAATGCCAATATTAACAAAATTGCAAATTATATATGTAATAATTCAGGACCGGATTTCCAATTTATTGTTATCAGTTTGAAAAATGGGTTGTTTGAGAGAAGTGATTCTTTAGTTGGTATCTACCGAGAACAAGAGATCAATTCTTCGAGAACTTTGACTATGGATTTGAGGGGTTATCCTGATGAAGAGGTTAGTTAGTTAGTTATTACATTCTGTGCGTCTGCATGTGTGTTTTATAGGAGGTTTCTGTTTTATTATTTATTTGCTTTTATAAATTGTTCTCCTTACTTCTTTGTAATTTTAGTTTTATACCCCTTTATCTTGGTTTATTGTATTTTCCTTCAGCGTAGAAAGATTATATTCCTTATCGTAGTATACAAACATATATACGTATATATGTTATCATTCTTCCTCTTTCAACTCTTGAAACAAAGAACATGCCCATAGATGCAACCTCAAAAAGAAATCTTTATCGTTTAGTATCTCGATCAATGATTTCAATTTGGGTATCTTTGAAAGCCTTCTCAAGAAAATATCGTTGTTATTATCATTCTTGGATTGATTTCCAATAACCGTTAACAGCTTATTGTCGATTGCCTTTATCAACTCTTTTAAATTTATAAGGATAGTTGAATAATTTAAATAAATCAGTTTTTCGATATTCGAAGTAACAATTATGGAGTATTTACGTTCGGATCCTCTAGCGCTTAAATCGTGCAGCTTGAAAGAAAGACTCATCGAGTAGCCGACCTTGTTGTCCCCAAAAACCAAAGGCTTGCTTGAATCGTAGTTGGTTTCCACGGTGAACACCTTCATCAATATCTGTCGTAGTGAAGAGTATCGGTTCTGCGAGGTTGGGTATTGGGTAGATAGGTAAACGGTTGATGAGTCTGCAGATTTAGTTCGTATTGTCGATGGTGGTAGTTTTGAATCATCATTTAGAGGTTCGTCGTTGTCCTGGTTAGTTGTATGTGTATTTTCAGATGGTATTATCAACGAACAAGACTTGCATAGTTGTGATTGGGGTATGTTTGGAGAGTAGAAGGAGGATGGGTCTTCGGTTAAAGTGTCGATGGATTGGGTACACATGATGATAGAGGGTCCGTGTACTTCACAGAAGTGAGCTAGTGTTATTATGAACGTCATCTTATTGATGTTGTAAGGGTCGCTGTTATAATGTTTAACCACTGAGCAGAAGGGTATCTGATTGAATAAAATATTCCTTTTGATTCAACTTGTTTGTAACCTGTTTGAACTACAAGCAAAATGGTAAAACAATCGAAAAATCAATTTGTACGCTCTTATAGAAAGATGTTTTTATATTTTGTGTTTTATTTACAAATTCACATCTATTTAATTATTGGTTACCCCATGCATCACTTGAATCTTACTGGATTCTGTGCTATTTCCCTGGATCTGGTCAACCATTGAACAACTATAATGACGTCTGTGCCGCATATAAATCACAGATACGACCGGGGATCGAGTATAAGCTCCAAGCTGATGCGTTTACAAACGATCAACCCAGACCAAAGGAAGCTACGACATATAAAATCTATTCATATCAACAACATATCAATTGATGAACAATTATTGAAAGAACAGCCAATCCCAGAATCTAAGACTGATGACTGTATTAGTAATGTCACTTCTACTGAAATTGAAGCCAGCAGACTGAACAAGTTGAAAAGTAGATCAACTGTTAATCTAAAACATCAGAGTAATAATCAAAATATCAACGGTCATGGTTCGTTATCAGGAGATCTCATTAGAACCAGTCATTTACCTATGCCAAATATAAATAATTCTTCAAATAAAGCATCAGTTATAGGTGCTGGTTTAAACTATCAAATAGAAAGACAATTGAAGTTACAAGAGTTGAATTCATTAAATTTCTTTGATTCGTTTTACACAATTAACGATTTCTTATCAATTGACAAACCATTTTTCATTAGCAGAGTCTTCAACAACAGTGTATCTTTAGATGATGAGATCAGTCTGAATAATATAAATAAGAATTCTTTAACTATCAATTTGTACGTCAAACTGTTGGGGAATTGGAAGTTGTTGATACAATTCAATCTGAAGTTATCCTTCTTGATTAATATCGGTGATGATTTGAATTTAATAAACATAAACTTTAAGAATCAAAACAATTTCCTGATCTTGCAACTTGTCGATGACTGTTATTATATCTTGCCTGACAGCAACAATATATCCATCGATTTAATACAGTTTTTACAAGTTCAGCACCTGAATAAATCAATTAACGGTACGATAACGAACGGTAGTCATTATAACAGTAACTTCAACAACGAACAGCTAACATGTTCGTACGATCAGATTATGAAATTGAACAATTTGACAATTTGTATTATCGATTTATTAAAAATTAAGAAAAATCTCAGCAATGAAATCCGGCAGAATTTAGATATATCTAATACCATTAAATTCATCAAACAACTGAAAGTTAATTTAATTCATTTGAAAGATTTAGTTGAACAAGCAAGATTAAATAATTTAATACTCTCCAAAAAATTAAGCAGCTTGAATACTTTGAAATCAAACAAATTGAAAAACTCAAAACTAATGTTAATAAACGGAACTGGTGGTTTCGAAACATCTACAAAGCAATCACAAAATGACCGACTGTCAGAATATTTAATAAATTTAGAATTAGTAATGAATGAACTGAACAAAGAGAAATCAAAGATAGCTGCAAACATATTGAAAATTTTCCCAATTGAACCGATTCTTTCTGATAGCAACAGTATGAATTCGGTATCTTCTTCATCATCTTCAAATATTTTGACCAATTATTCACAAAGGTGTGAGTTTAAAATATTGAACTATAACTTCCCCAACAAATTACGAATTCATAAATTGACCAAATCTCAAATTGGTGTTATAAATTGCGTACTTGGTTATTTGACATTGATATTGATTAAACTATCAAGTTATTTGAATGTTCCATTACGGTACAATCTGAAATTCCTCGGTTCAAATTCTTATATAATTGACCCGATATCTAAAAATCAAACCAAAATAAAGGTTTATCCGTTGTTTATTAACGCTCAAAACATCGGATTGATTAATAGATTCGAGATTGGATTGAATTTGATGATTAAGAACTTAAAACAGTTGTTCAAAATGGAAGGTATTGTTGAATTGGATGATTTCAATATTTTGGGAAATTTTAAAATCTTGTTGACTTGTATAGAAGGCTTTAGTGGGGTTAGTGGTAGTGGTAATGTTGGCGGTGGTGACGTTATTGATGAAGTTAATGAACTTTTAATTAATAGAGATAGAATCAATAGCATTAAGAAGTATTTAATGAAGAGCTAACGGTGACTATGTATATGTACGCTTTTAAAGTTTTTAATGTAAATTTTACCGAAATTTGATGGGAAAGTGATATATTAGGTTATAAAAAGGAAGTAAGGAAAAGTAAAAAGTCAAGTTATGAAATAGTAAATAATAATAGTAGGAACAAAAAAATGAAAAATCAAGAAATAAGTAGAACTGGAACTAGACAAAAGCCTTGTTTAACAAGAAAACAAAGAAACAATCCGTAAAATAAAAATCTAGAGAAGAACAAGTGGGAAATTCAAAATGGAGTAAGAATGTTTTCTTAAATGGATTCAACAAATCCCACAACTCTCTTCAAACAACCTTTAACCAATGGATGCAAAGCTTCGACTTCAGGGTTGACTGTCAGAATGCCAAATTCATCAGCAACGTTACTGAACAAAACATGCTTATCATTATACTTCTTGACGCCCGCATAGAATTCCAGTGACAATGAGATGGCTAAAGTCAAGCCTAACACTAATGGACCAAACATACCGTCCAAGTGTCTACCAGATCTTAATTTAATCAAGTCCAATCTTCTGGTGTAAATACCATACGCCCAAACACCGGAGAACAAAGTTAAGACAAAATAAATGTATGCAATGTCTGTTGCTAGTTGTGGGAAGTGAGATGATTTGACAGATGAGTAAATGGAGAAAGTTAAAGCTGCCAATAATGTTGTCACATGCAACCATCTGACAAAAGTACGTTCGTTTGCTAACCAAACCTTAGCTTCAACTTTGACCGGACCAGATTGTCTAATTAACTGTTTTGGTTTGATGACACCTGGTGGTAAAACAATTTCTTCATCTTCGGATTCGTAACCTTCCAATTTGGAAGTACGTGTAAAGACAGGCATCAAGTAGGATGTCATAATGTTCTTTTGTTTGTGTCTTGTTATGCTCATTGGCTTTGAGACTTGGTGAGGAGGAGCTGGTTTGTAAGGAGCTGGGGCAGCATTTGGAAGTTGTTGTAATGGAGCAGAGGTGGTTGAGTCGTCGTCTGACGAGTCATTGTCATCCAAATCCTCTTCAACGATTTGATCTAAATGAGCGGTGTCGGTGGAGGTGGCAGCCTGTGGGGTAACAGAAAGTTTCTTCTTCAAGTTCTTTAAAACTTCATCTTGTTCTAATTTTTTCATTTGCTTGTTCTTCAAGTCATTGTAAGCTTGCTCAGGGTTCTTTCTGATATCGGTCTCCAATTCAGGTAACCAGAATGGTAAGATATCCAAGTTGTCATCTTCCAAGAATAATGAAGAAATACCTTGGATGAACTTACTAAAGTTTGGAACTTCCTTAACCAAGTGACCATTAGATAAATCATTAACCCAACTCAAAGTTTTTGAACTTGGGTTGTTGAAAATAGAGTTTGAAACCTTGATTTCCATAACAGAGTATGGGAACTTGTTGAATTCACCCTTCCTTAATAGTGAATAAGGGTCGTCAATTGAGGAATCAATATCCATTCTGTGCCATTCGTTTGGATTTCTGATTGGTCTATCTTCGTCAAATGAATCTTCTCTGATGAAAAGAATATTAGAGTCGATGGAGATTCTAACTCTGTTATCACCTGGCATTTGGAAGGCTGTTCTAGTATGTATAGCTCTTAAAGCTGGTTGTAATTCATGAGATTCGATGAATTGCTTTAATTCTTTAAAGTTGGAAGCGTATCTGTCGATTGTTTCAGCAGGCAAACCCTTCTTTTCTAGCTTTTTAACGTACTTCTTTAAAGTCAGTTTAGCATTTGATGTTGAGTTACGGTGAGATAGCTGGAATGTACGATCTTCAGAGTCATCTTTAGCAGCTTCAGATTCAAAGAAGAAATCGTTCAAATATTTTTCCTTCAATGTTAATTTAACATCGTTTGATTCACCAGTATCGTAATCGAAGATTCTCTTTTCAATAGTTAGATCAGATTGGTCCTTTAACTTACCACTCCAGTTAACTCTCAAAGAAGGAGTTTTGTTGAGGTTCTTTAACAACTTGTTGTTGTACAACTCAAAATTTCTGTTATCAAAGTATAAGGAAGTGATGGTCGGATCAGAAGTGTAATCATCGTCGTCATCATCAACGTTTTGGTTGTTGTAAATCAAAACCGGCAAATGTCTCAAGATGGTGGTTTTGATTTCCATTAAGTTGTCAGGGTGAACCCAGAATTTCAAAACTTTGTACCCAGTATCTTTGGCAGAGCTGTTACCATGAATTGAAGGGGTTGAAGACAATTTACCAGAGGTTGATAATCTGTGAATGGAGTTCTGTAAAGAGGTGGACAAAGAAGATGATTGTAATTGGTCTCTAATGAAAGAGTATAAAGTAGAGATTCTGAATAAGTAAGGAGAAGTATCCTCACTGATGTTGTTCAAAGGTAAAGACTTCATTCTAACGTTTAACAAAGCCTTAACGGAGTAACCCTTTCTTAGTCTGTCGTGCTTCTTAACAATCTTGGTGAAACCAGTGAAATTCAATCTAGCAAAATGGTCCAATTCATTGGCTAATGATAACAAATCTTCCAACTTCTTTTGAAAAGTAAGGGATTCAAACCTCTTAGAATCAACAGAGGCACCATCAGCCAGAGATTTCAAGTAATTTTCAGTTTCAATTTCCAATTTTGAAATCTCCTCATCCAATTCCTTATATTTAGAAACCTGGAAAGAGTAAACTTTTTCTAAATCAGAATCTAATTGAGACGCAAATTGGGATTCATCGTCTTCGGTCCAAGTAAGCCTTTCTGAACCGTTGTTATCGTTGGAAACCAAAACGTTTTCCTTCAATAACCTTTTCAATACATCATACTGAATGTAATATTGCTTCCAAGGTGGATAGATTTCGTTTTGCAACTTGACACCAAATAACATGATTAGGCAGTATCTTCTGATATATGCTAGCTTATTTATCAATTGACTTGGATTTAACCGTCAGCGGAAGAAAGGTTGAAGAAGCACGAGATGATTTAAGAAATAGTTTGCAAGTTCATTGGACCTGTTGACTTTACTTACCTTTCTGAAAGGTAATCTTAGAATTGGCTGCTTCTAATAGGCGATGTGCGGCGATTTCTGTTTTAGGTTGAAAATTTCTCTGGCACGTGGTACTGTGGCTGGTGGACTACTGTCAGATGTGGTTGCATGTGTGGCTGTGTAAAGGCTAGTGCAAGCGGGGACAAGAAAGGTGATTGACAGATGGCAGTGACATGTGTCAAGATAAGGAGAGACTGGGGGGAATCGAGAAGAGAAGCGAGAAAGAAGGATGCACAGCCACGTGAGTTAATTTGCATTTACGACACAGTAATTGTGGTAGATTTAATCCACTGGAGCATTTGTCTGCGCACGTCGCGTTCTGCCAGGCTCGAAATTGAACAGACCTCAAATCAGTGGAACGGAGCTTCAGTTAATATCAGTAGATATTTATCGTATTGAGCTTGAATCATTTCACCGAGCTTGTTCTTTGTTTCTATACTCAACCAGCCTTAGAGTCCAAATATTTTAACCAATATATAATGTCATTTGATCCTGTTCATGACAGTATTGTGAACAATGAATCCAACGAACTGGATTCAGCCCACATTATCACACCGATTGCCAACCCAATGATTGAAACTTCTGCTCCAATTACTGATGAAGCTGAGACTGGTCCGATTCCTACTCCTACCCCAGCTAAAACCAAAATATCTGACCTATTGTCAGCTGAAAGTACCAATGGCCCATCGGTTGCGGACTCAATATCGTCTTCCTCATCGGATTCCAAGCAAGCAGATTCTAAGAAGGAAGCCAATAAGAAGAAACGTAAATTTTTCTTGAGAGATGCAAACCATAATTCTACCAACAATGAAAATCAAAAAGAGAACAAATCTTATCAAACATTATTGATTAATTCAAGGTTAAGGCATTTAAAAAAAGAGGATGGGGAACCATATTGGAGACACGATATTCAATTTGATTTTTTGATCAATTTATTCTTCAATAATAGGAGAATATTCAAAAATCCTTTTGATAGCTATGACTGGCCTAAGTTTTTCGAAAAGTACAAAGACAACGACGGCAATTTGGTTGAAAATAGTGGTTTGGAGTTAACATTCTTTGAACTATATTTAATCACGTTATTGAAATCAAATAAAATTTCAAAGATCTTAAAAGATAGATTAATGTTAGATATCAACTATTCATTGAATTTTGTTATTATCTGTCTATTAGTGAACATTGGTAGATTGAATACAACTGTTAATTTTGACCATGAAATGAAGTCACAATTTAGAACCTATCACAGTATACCTTCGTTGCAAGTTGGGGACCATTTGGATATAATATCAAAATACTATGACGTTGACAATGATTCGATTAAACTGATTAAGGAAAGTGAAGATGTTAGTACCACCACCGCCGGCGCCAATGCATCGACAGTTAATGCTAACAACGGTGATCAATCAACAATTAGAGGTGGATCTGGTTATACAATGTCAACTGTCAAGCAATTACAAGATACTCCACGTATAAAATCGATTTTGAAATCAATTAACGATCTGAACTCTGAAATTCCTAAAAATTTCAAGGAATTTTTAACCGACAATAAGTTCAACCTAAATATCATTTCATTGATATTTTTATTATGTGTTTATGAGTTTGAAATCGGTAAAATATTTAGTTCGGATGTGAGTAGTCTATTCAATGATATCTGGCTGACTAATAAAATCAACCCAATTAACAAAGTTGATAAATTTCTATGGCTGATTTATTTGTTTAAAGAAACCAATTTTGAAATTGAACGTATTCTAGGTAACCCATTCAACGATGTTTCTGGTAAATTTGAAATCGAATTGTTAAACAAAGATGCTAACATTGCTCAAGAAATCATCTCTGGTAACTCTTTCATAATTACGAAATTGAGAAAGTTGATGCCAGAAGATGTCGATGATAATCTAGATACATTTGATAAGGACACCAAAGAAGAAACCGAATTCTCTGATCTTATGAAAGAATTAAGATTAAAGTTTATTAATGATGAAAGAAACCATTTTGTCGACGATGAAGAAGAAGAAAGTACGAATGATCAAACTGACACTGAAAAGGATAAATCAAGTGTATCAGAACAGCCAAAAAAGAAAGCCAAAACAGCAGCAGCTAAAGCCAAGAAAGAGCCAAAGAAGAAAATTCCTAAGGAAAAGAAACCTCCAAAGGAAAAGAAAATAAAAGCTGTTAAAGAGCCGAAGAAGTTGAAAATGGCTGGGAAAAAATTAGCTAAAGCAAGTATGATTAGTGATTCCAAAAAAACTGATCATGTTGATGGTGAGGTTTCATTGTCAAATAATACAGGCTTGCCATCTGATAAACAAACTGGTGAAGGTATCGATCAATTCAATGGTAGTGTTTCAAACATGAAATCTGAAAATGAACTTGACAAGCTCCCACCTGGGTATGAAAATGCATCGGAATCTCAATTAGCTATACTTGGATCTTCCAGCTTTTTGAATAATTTAACCAATAGCCATGCAACTACAACTTCCAATGAAGAAGTGAACGAATCAGTGTCTGCAGCATCTGTTGAAAATGGCCATTCACTGTTGAAGAAGAAAAAGAAGAGGTCAGTTGAGATGCCAATCAAATTGAATGCCCATCAAATCAACAATTTGTTTAATTTTGAAATGAAATTGAAGGTGAATAAAAATGTTGTTAGTAAGAAACATAAAAACCATTTAATGAGTGAATTTCTACTTGACTTGATTAATGACAACGTTTCAAAAGCAAAAAGCGATCGATTACAAGTTGGTAACTTAAAGAAATTAAAATCAATTCCTGACAGTTTATTGTTGAAACAATCTTTTGAAAGCAAAGAAGAAAGTTTTGATGATGAAAAATTGTCAGAGTTCAAAATCAACTATTTTAAAGCATTAACTAGAGCCAACGACTTCTTGGCTAATTTAGAAGCTGAAAATTTGAGGAAAAGAGAGATTAGTTTGAGAGTCGACAAAGCAACTGATACTGATAACGGCACTTCCACTCCTACTTCTATTTACTCTGGTGCTAGAGGCTTGAAGGAGAGTGATTTTTTGAATGAGATTTTTAATGATTTGTAAACTATTATTTGATTTTTTTGTTATCTATGTGTACTATACAACTTTACTTATTTAATCTAAATTTGGCAATATAAAACAGCATTGTAAATCCGTTGAATCCAATCCCTATCAAAGTAACGAAAAGTCATAATTTAAACGTGTAGCTATCTAGATCTAGACCCGCCTATCATGCTGCCTCGCTTCGTAAACTAATCTGCACTTTTTTTGATTTACAACTTGATTCAAACTAATTACCTAAAACTTCAACACTGACGACTGAATTCCCTCTAATCACGCAGCTCCCAACTTTAACAGCCTCATTATTGCTGGGCACTTTTTGGCGGTTGTTTTTATTAGTCTTTTGAATTAGTTCAACGGCATCTGTGAGGTTCAAGTTCATAAAGATATCAAATCCAATTAGTTTACCTTGAATTAATCTGTTGTTGTTTAATGTTATCAAAAGGGTCTTGTCTGTGTATTTCTTTAATTCTGGAGTTGACACCATCTTGTTCCTGATATTTATTCCTTTAAAAAATAGCTTATTGACTGATTGTTGGGCCAAACAATGTATCTTCCCCTGCCCAATGCTAATAAATAGACTCCAAGCATCATCATTTTAAAGGTGACCAGTTGAAATGAAAATCTGAGAAATTTACGGCGGTGCGAGGGTGTTTTCTATTTTGCTCTTTTGTTTTGTTTTTGTTTGTTTATGTTTGGTGCATACTACAGTTTACCACAGGCATGCTGTGCTGTTAGTTACTGTATGTTCCATACATTCAGTCCGACAGAGACATGTCGAGTACAGATAGTGACGATGACCACGAGGAGTATGAAGAACTAGTGTTGAAAAAGCAGGAACTGCTACAACTGAAAGAAGACTTACTCAACAAGATATCACAGCACAAGAACAACGATGACGATAATAAAAACAACGATTTTGACCTGGATATCTATTTGAAAACCATTAAACTTATCAAAAACTACTCTAATTTGCCTTCTTTGGATTTCAACAAACGACTAGAGTTAATCAAATTATTTTTTCCATTGATGAGCATAACGATATTGGATAATGATGATAACGATAGATTCAAGATTAAATACATCATTGTCTTCAAGTCGTATATATCGTTTAAAATTACGCTGCGTTTGAATGATGATGAATCTATAACAAGTTTGGATGTCAAGAAACTGAACTGTTCGATCAATGAATCAAATGACATTGATCGGTTGATTAAACTGTGTGAATCTTCGAAAAATATATCGTTATTCACATATGGGATAAACTCATATATAACGTTGCTGAAACAAAGAGTATCAACTTGGTCAGCATTGAACGAAAAATACAAAACTTTATATGAAATTGATGGAGAAAGAGTACAGCCAAATAATGATAATAACAACGATGAAAATAAGTTGGTAAATTTCCTAAGATTTAAAAACTGTTCCTGTTTGAAAATTGTGAAAAGACTTGAGAAAGAGGTGGTAGTGCTGACTATTAACTGGAAGTTGATATTCAATATAGATAGCGATGAACTTTTTGTTGGTGATTGTAATTCATCTGTCAATTGTTCATACTTAGTCCAAAAGCCTAATAGCGAGAAAGAATTCGAAAGAGTTGTTAATTTAAACGATACGGTTAACGGTCTAATTAAATCAAAAGGCTTATTAGATGGATTAAGTGACTTAATTGATAATGTGATGCTGTAATAATAGTTGTATATATATAGCATATATATGCTGCGTACCTATGTATAATAGATTTTCTCTTAGAACCTATATTCCATTTCTAGCCCTGCTCTAGACAACCCACATTTTTGGTAAAACCCTTCGTTTTTAACGTCACAATCCAAAATTACCTTATAGCAACCGGCAGCTTTGGCCAACTCAATCAATTCTGTAATCATCAATAGACCTAATTTCTTACCTTGTTGATTGCTCAAAACTGCAATATCTTCAATATGTCCAACTTTAGAGCATCCATGGATCAACTTCAATTCCACTATTAATGATCCAATGGCAACCACTTTACCTTCTGTGTCCGTTATGACCAAGTTCTTGTAAGTACCAGAGTTAGCACTCCAGTTATCTAGTACCTGATCAAACGAAGATCGTGTTATGGGGCCAACCGTAGTCAATGTCTCTAATGTTTCAATGGCACCGTTTTGAAAATCAGACTTCGTGATTGGTCTCATTGAGTACCCGTTCGGTAACTGAATACTTGACATTATGATCTATGATTGTTGTTAGGTACTTAATCGTTAGAAAGAAGGCAGATCAGTGGTGGGGTAAGAGCATTAGATTGAACGAAAACGGTTCTCAAAAATTGATGGATTATTTAACGATTTAAAAATATATTTTTTTATTGTTGGGAGAGAAGCGGAAAGATTGATTCATGGGGTAATTGTTAACATTAAAAATACAAAACTAAAAACAAATGAACAAAAATGATCTAAATATAAAGATGAAGGAATACAGATAAAAGCAAATAGTACGGAAAGAATTATAATCAAAAAGTGTCTGATTCTATGTATACGTAAAAGAGAGAAAAATAAGGGAGGAAGAGAAGTAAAGGAAGGGAAAGTAGTAATTATGTTTCATTACCTACTAAATTATTTTTCTCGTTTTATTTTATTTATTTTTTTTGAAATGAAACTCCATCTATTTTGGAGCAACATTATAATGCAAGCGGATACCCATAGCAGCCAATTCTGAGTCCAAATATTTCAAAACAAATGGAATGGCAACTGTTGTGGTATCACCACCACCAACGAACTTACTACCTTGTCCATCTTCCCAAATATCCAATTCATCAACGTGATGCAATGCTGAGTCCAATTTACTGGAACATCTTCTACATCTAGTTGTAGGAGTAGAACCAACTCTTGGAACTGAAGATTGGGTTGACAACAATGAACCACATGACCTACAAATTGGTGTTTGTGTGTAATCTGAACAGTTCAACAATCTGTCCTGTAATAGATATGAAGTACCATGACCAATTAAAGCATCTCTCTCCATTTCACCAACTCTGATACCACCATGTCTCTTTCTACCTTTGACAGGTTGCATTGTTAATGAATTAACCGGACCAGTGGATCTAACTTGGAACTTATCGTTAACCATGTGTCTTAATCTTTGATAATAAACAACACCGATGTAAATGTCTGCTCTCAATTCTTCACCAGTAGCTCCAGAATATAGTGGCTCGTTACCATGGTAGTTGTAACCTGACTTCAACAATTGATCACCAAAGTAATCAGCTGGGGTATCATCTTCACTGAACTTCCATGGTGTAGCATCATATGAGTTACCGTGTAATGCACCGGCTTTACCAGCTAAGGACTCAACAAACATTCCAATGGTCATTCTTGAAGGGAAAGCATGTGGGTTAATGATAACATCAGGTTGGATACCAGTTTCACTGAATGGCATATCGATTTGTGGCCATTTTCTCGAACAAACACCCTTTTGACCGTGACGCGAGGAGAATTTATCACCAATCAATGGAGCTCTTGTAACTCTGTATTTAATGGATAGCATTTGACATTCAGAAACACCAGCGTCATCACCTAATAATTTAACCTCCTCGATATAAGCTGGTTCAGAACTGTGGTAAGTTTTAACTTTGGTCTTACCTAAGATATCGTCATAGTAAGCACAGATTGGATCACCTTCTTCAACTTTAACACCAATGTATGGTAACCCATCAGTATCCAACTTTTCTCTCCAAGTTTCAGGCCAGTCATCTTCACCAAGACCGAAATGTTGCGTAATCGGATCACCTCTTCTTCTTCCTCTGGACAAGTCAACTTTCTCGACCTTATAAACAACACCATAACCGAAACCTCTTTCATCGGCAGACTTGTTGATAATCATCGCATCATCCATATCGTAACCGGTGTATGAAATAACCGCAACAACTGCGTTGGTACCATTAGGGAAGTTATCCATACCGTAATCGTCGTATAGGTTAGCTTTAACAATAGGAGTTTGACCTGATTGTAATCTGTATAATTTGTTATCCGATCTGTGACATAAGGCAACACCAGGGGTACCCATGGTTTGTTTACCCATTTGACATTGATACATATTTCTTGGGGATTGGTTGAAGTCGGAGAATGGGGTCAAATTAGCCAAAATTGATAATATATTAGTTGGAGCAAATTCAACGTGAGTGTGATTGTTTGATTCAATTTCGGATGGAATAACGGCAACGTTCATAAACACCTGTTCAAATGGACCTAGAATGTCTTCTTTGTCCAATGGTAAGTACCTCACTGGTCTGACCATTCTTGAAGCACCAGCGAAGAGGTATAAACCTGGATATTGACCATGTGCAGAAGGTGGAACGTAACCTATTTCCATGTCTAATGGTAAACCATGAGATCCTTCAACTTTCCAGAATCTTAAAGTGTCAGCGACAATCTTACCTTGTTTGTGAGAGCACCAACCAATAATTTTACCATCTAATTGAACACAACAAACCTCTGGGCCTGAGGTACTGATGGCTGCAGCAGTTGATGAAACACCTAGTTTGAACAAAGCCTTTGGAACTTCAGAAACGTCAGAAGCAGATGTAGTGATTTGACATTTGTGGGCCAAATGGTTCAACAAACCACAAGGAGACCCATCAGGGGTATGGACAGGACATAAGAAACCCCAAGATTCTGGTAACAATTTACGAACTGCAGTAGTCTTCAATTGGGCGAAGAAAGAACCTCTATGAACCATTCTAAAATGAGAAATAAATCTATGGAAATTAATCTTTTCCGCAACAACGGTATAACCACTAACTTGTTGTAAATCTAAACCAGATTGAGAGATTAAGTTACCAGTTGATAAGAAATATTGTAATTTTTGACCAATGTTTTCATTGATTCTTAAAAATATTCTCGACATGTATTTTCTATCCTTGAAATTAACTGAAACACCTCTGTTGATGTCCGATTGAACTTGTAATCTAATGTTTTGTAAATATTCTTCAATTTTTTCTTTTAAGATCATACCGTATAAGAAACCACCCAATAAAATTTCTTGATGTTGAGTGGAATCTGGATTATCCGGAGAACAATCACCAGCAACCAAAGTGTATAATTTTCTAATCATAAATAATAACATTCTGAATTTGTCAGCATTGTTTGGTAAGTGAACTAAAACAATTCTCTTGATAACTTCTTTACCAACATCAACATCAGAAACATCTGGAGTAGCGCCAAAGACGACTCTGAATTTATCACCCAAGTAAGCCAAAGTTTCTTGTTGAGAGTATAAATTGTAGTTCTTGTATGTTCTTAATAATAATTCCAAACGATCGGTCAAGAAGGAGTTTTCAACATCTGCACCGACAATACCATCGAAAATCTCTCTATCATTTGTTTCAATCAATGCTTTTAAAATCATAGTAACTGGAATCAAATATTCGTTCTTTCTCCAGGAGAATCTGAAAGTAACATTACCATCGTTTAAATAATGTAAAACGTTAGTCTGGGAGGTTTGATCTGGTCTAACTGATCTCATTTGGACACCGAATGCGGAATAAGAAGCACCTCTGTTGGCGAATGAAGGTCTGATAATGGCCATTGGATGGTTTCTTCTTTGGACAATTAACATACGAATTAATTTTTCAATACCATTGACAATGAAATAACCACCTAATTCATCGGATTCTTCCTTATGTTTAACTAGTTGATCAGGAGATAATTTTTCCAGGTGACATTTGTTGGAAGAGATCATAACTGGAACTTGACCAGCATCTCTAACTTCACTGATTTCTTCACCTCCATTGACAGACCAGGTGACTTTGAGTAACAATTTAGATCTATATGAAGTCATTCTTTCTCTACATTCCGACGGGTAGGTGTTTTTATTGAGGGATAGCTTATCGCTTGCACCAATTGTCGGTTTACCTATTTGAACGGAATCAACCCTTATACTTAGTTTGTTTCCCAATCTTTCGGTATCATTTGAATCAAAAATGGTTTTGGTACCAATATCCTTGACAGCTAAGTTCAGCAGACCACCGTCTGGACCTTCAGTTAATGCATTGAAGGAACCAATATGAGGTCTGACAGCATCTTGTAATAACGGAAATGCAGATTTATCCTTTGGTGGATTCTTGAAACGGTGTTCTCTTTCAAGAGTTCTGAACTCTGCCTTAGACATTGTTATTGTTGGTTCAGTTATTCACACTTGAAAGTTTTGTTATTTGTGCTTTAAGCCAGAAAAACAAATACAACTTACTGATTTATTATTCTTTTTGATAAGTCTTTAAAGATCTTAATCATAAGGCCTGTAACAAACAATAATAAAAATCTGATAAAATTTTTCTAAATTTTTTTTCTGTGCGGGTAACTTTTTCCATGCGGCGCTTTCCCGATTGAGCTCAGATATGACAATATTTTTGTTGTAGTTATTATTCTGTAAAGGTCCGAATTTGACGGATTAGCCATGCTGTTGGCTAACAGTATAGTATAGAAGTATTAAAGAAGGTTAGAATTGTAGCCTTAGTCTCTTTACGACCAAATTCCCGATTCTTAAACTATAAAACTCTATACTTCCGTTATTTAAAATTTTTTAAAAAAAGAGTTATATAAGTAAGCTACTACTTGAATATAAAGCTATTCCTTTGTATTACATAACAATTAATATCTAAAGCCGAACATAAACTAGTCTATCAACAACACACAATCATCATACTCGTACTTGCTATCTTTAATACACAAAACATCCCCCTTTTGTAGAGTGGGTAAAACCTCAGCCAAAATCTCAGCACAGCCCTGAATTAAATAATATTATACTATTTGATTATTTTCTCTCTGGGGGAGATGAGTTTTCAGCCTTTTGTGTCTTGGAGTCCTATTTTGAAAGGAAAGTAATAACCGTTGATCTACAACATAGACAAACTATCAAGCAAAAATGGCTAATTCAAGATACGAATATGTCCGTCAGTTCGAAAGAGAAAACATTTTATTACCTTCCACGCATATAGTAATCCGAGTTGATGGTAGAGGATTCCATAAATTCACAAGCAAGTATGAATTCGACAAACCTAATGATTTGAAAGCTTTGAAGGTGATGAATTCATCAGCACTAGCAATTTTAAAACAAATACCGGATGTGTTACTAGCGTATGGCGATTCTGACGAGTACTCTTTTTTGTTGCGTAAAGAATGCCAGTTATTTGAAAGAAGAGAATTTAAACTGATCACTACTTTTGCGAGTTCATTTTCAGCTTATTACCAATATTTTTGGAACCTATCGTTTCCTGAAAAACCCCTAGATGTTGAAAGGCTACCTACATTTGATGCCAGAGCTGTTACATATCCGAATGCAGACATAGTCAAGGATTATTTCAGTTGGAGACAGGTTGATTGTCATATCAACAATTTGTACAATACTACTTTTTGGACGTTGGTTTTGAAAGGTAGATTAACAACACAAGAAGCTGAGAATCGGTTGATTGGTACGTTTGCTGCTGATAAAAACGAAATATTGTTCAGTGAGTTTGGAATTAATTATAATAATGAGCCAGAGGTCTATAAGAAAGGCACTATTCTAGTAAGAGAGTTTGAAGATTGGGGAAAGTCTGACAGTGATGCAAGTGAAGAGAAGAAGGAATTGAGTAAAAGACAAATTGATAGATTGCAAAAAAAATTGAAAAAATCTGAAATCAAAGAGTATAACTGTGATCTTATCAAGGATGACTTTTGGAACGAAAGACCATGGCTATTGATGTAAAATATAGAAAATATAGACACAAACTATTCGATTTAAAACTAGAAAATAACTTAATTTAAATTTATAATAAGACTGCAAGCACAAACCATTAAAAAACATCTCTAACGATACTTATTTTAAACGTATAAAAATATAAAATTTCCAAAAAAACCCATAAAATATTCCCTGAAATAAGAACCCATTCCAGTAAGTTCCATTGGAAAAGACGAACTTTTTCTAAACTCTATTTAATAACCAAACCCCTTAGATCTTATTCTTTGAACTAAAAATTTCACTCATGATTCTTCTTTGAATCTTGCCGGTTGCACCCTTTGGTAATTCCTTCACTATATAAAACTTATCAGGGATCTTGAAAGCGGCAACTTTACCTTTCAGCCAATTTTGAAACTCATCTTCAGAACTAGTTTGATTATCGTGCAAAACAACGGCACATTGAACAACTTGACCATACTTTGGATCTGGTGCACCAAATGTAACAACCTCTTTGATTTTATCATTTCTAGCCAAGACATAGTCTATCTCAACAGGTGAAATCTTTTCACCTCCTCTATTAATAATCTCCTTCATACGACCCTTCAATGATAATCTACCTTCTTCATCTAATGCACCTAAGTCGCCAGTCTTGAAATAAACTTTACCGCCCAGGGTGAAGAATGATTCTCTGTTTGCTTTGTCATTGTTGATATAACCAGAAGTAACACTATCGCCAGAAACAGCAACCTCGCCGATAGTTTCTGGCGATAAAACAGGTTCATTGGTATCGGAATTAATAATTAAAATTGAAACAGAGCCTTGAGGTATACCAACAGTGCCCGGCATTCTCTTGATTTTACCATGGAATGGCAAGTTGTTTGAGGTGACTTGATGTGCTGCTTCAGTCATACCATAAGCTTCTACAACAGGACAACCAAATTTAGTCTCTAATTTCTCCAAGATTGCCGGTGATAAAGCAGATGAGCATGACCTAATGAATCTTAACTTACCTTTAATATCATCTGGTATATTTTTGTGCAGTAAGATAAGATGCATTGTTGGAACTGCTGAAAACCAAGTAAATCCAAATCTTTTGAAATGAGGATAAAAGCTCGACGCAGAGAATCTTTTTGGGATAATAACAGATCCATTAGAAGCTAAAGAGGAAAGCACAATCTGAATACCATGAATATGGAACAACGGCATTATTAAATAGTTTGAATCTCTCGTTCTTAATCTATAAGATTTAACAATGTTTAATTGACTGGCAGTTAAATTCGCATGGGTTAAACCTACTTTCTTAGGTTTACCAGTAGTACCACTTGTGAATAGAATTAAAGCAATGTCACCTTTAGCGCCGGATCCAATCATATGCTGAGTAGAATCGCGTGGTGGAATACTCGATCTATCAATGATTGAATTGTAAATTGATGTCAGATTAATAGGATCAAACACTTCAAATTGAAGTAATCTTCTTGCTGAGTCGTACCAAATTTCAACAATTAATGGTTTAACAACCTCTCTGGCAGCTAAAATCAAATCTGAATCTAATTTCAAATGTGCATATCTTGGAGCAATAATTGCATCCGCTTGTAAATCGGTCAAGTAGTTGACAATTTCCTCTTTAGTCAAAGCAGGGTTTAATGGTGATATGATGTTACCTGTGGTTGTAACGGAAAGGAAAGCAGATAGGAATTCTAGTCCATTTGGCAACGATGTTGCTATTTTCAGTTGCCTTTTTGATCCTTTGTTAAACAATGGAGACACACTGTTATTGAACATTGATTGTAGATGGTACACTATGGCATTTAAATGGTTATAAGTGATTGATAAGTTTTCATCAGGAATGACAACGGCCGTCTTTTCCGATAGTTTGATTAAGCTTTGAATAGAAGACATCGTTTCAGTTTCTTAAACTTGGGTGACTAGAGTGTGATAATTAGTAGTTTTTAAATATATATATGTAAAGAGAAAGAGGAGAGCTTCTTTAGAACTGAAGAGCAACTATATAAATAACGGATGATGAGGGAGATAAAGATCAAATTGACCGGCACACTTGATTTGTATCTTCTTTAGTTATTAATAAAATACTCTAAATTTAAGGTAACAAAAAAATAGAGTTGAAACCACTTCTATATATAAGGCTGTTTTGTTGAGTAGTTAGAAGCAAAGAGTCATGAAGTGGTTTATAGGATCAGATGACATCAAGCCAAACATGAAAAGTCTCCACATTTTATTTTGAAATACAGCCGCAGGTGAATACGTAATTTACAGTATGCGATTAAGTAATCTTAAATAACACAGCCGCCCAATCAAAACAAGACGAGTGAACCGGAAGTTGAGGATGAACAAGAACACCGATGGAGACAGTTACGGATAAACGGGGGGGGGGGGGGGGGGACGACAAACAACAGACAAACAAGGGACAGACAGGAGACAAACAAAAACAGATAATAAGCTTATTATTACAGTGGCTGTTTTTGTTTTCGTTTCGTTTCGTTTTGTTTTGTTTTGTTTAATTTTGTTTGAGCAGCCGTTGCTTTTAGCCTACGCAATGATAAAATAGGGAACACGGAGGTGTTTGCGAATCCCACAACTTCCGTGCTGTTTCATTGGACGTTTGACTGGATCCTTATGGCATCGAATCGGATATAAATGGACTTGAACTGCTCGTTTTATCCGATTATCACTATGTCTGACTTTGAAGAGTCATTGATCTTGATATATGATATGTGATACAAAATTACCTATGCCAGATGAGGCTCTGAAAGTTAGCGTTTCAGAGCTACGCTGTACTCGAAGGTATATCTATAGGTTGATGAGAGTGTTTTACTCTAAGACTTTCTATACCCATAGTTTCTATGTTCTTCTTCTTGTTCTCTTTCCTCTACTCAAGTTTATAGGTTTTTACTGTTCAATAAGAATTATACATTTTTCTATTTCATTATAGAACCTGGTTTATGGTTCATCATAGACTATTAGTTGTTTTTAATCATTGTGGATGTCCATAAAGGAAGCCTTCCTCTTTGACATTGTCTTTCTAAATCATATAATGGACATTCAATTTCATTGATTCCAACAATTGATAGCAGTAGTAGTAGTGATAGTGCCCAGTAGTTAGTCGTCTTATCAAGTTTGGAGCTGCATTATCATTATTTAACATTACAAACCCTTTTTCATGATCTCCTTTTAGTAAGAATTTCTTTCGTGAGCAATAATGATGTGTTATTTTTGGAGAAAATTTGTAGATTAGGAGAAATAGACCATTAAATTGAAGGATATATGTCTCTTTATTAGTGTACGAGTCTACGACAACTTTCAAATTTCCTTACATTCTATTGGCTTAATTTATAATTCATGAATTCATTCAAACTAAATAACTAACAAACAGCAATAAATTAAGAGAAATTTTCATTCGATAGAATCTTGCTTGAATCTGCTATGTACAAATATTCTTCCCCTTTTTTTCTTCATCTCATAATCAATCTCATCTTTCCGTATAACTATTTTTCTTCTTCTTTAACCAATCCACACACTAATCTATTGACTTAAGCAAACTTCTTACCAGCTAGCGGAACTTCAGTTCTAGTTGGAACAATCTCAACCTTTGACGGAGCCGGCCATTCTGGATACAAGATACCTGCTCTCTTCAATAACTTACTAACAGATTCGGTAGGTTGGGCACCAACGGAGATCCAATATTTGGATCTTTGGAAATCTAATTTAACATCTTTAGTTGGAATGACACCTTGTTCCTTTTGTGCTGGGGTTAATGGAGATGGGATAGGGTTGTAAGTTCCAATAACCTCGATTGGCTTACCATCTCTGGCAGTTTTACTTTTCGTCACCACAATGTTGTAAACCGGTTGACGTTTTCTACCCATATTGGCTAATCTTATTCTGACTAATCCCTTCATGTCTGATTATTGTGTGAAATTTTCGATGTATACAGATGAGTATAAGTAATTTATAAGTATTTATATTCCAGATTGTAAGCTTCTCTAATCTCTCTCTTACTTGAATTGAATTGACTCTACTTTCTATAATGGTGCAATATTCAACAGTTGGAGACGTGTACAGCACAATTTACAAATTTGGCTGAAAATTTTTGCAGTTTGCGGCGATCGGCGAATCGACCTAAAAACGAACATCTCCCGTTTTCACAAACAAAAACAAAACTCCCATTTCTGCAATAATTTACAAAAAAATTAACTTTTTTTTTATATTCTGAAAATTTTTATATCTTGATACTGAAAAATACCTAGTTACAAGAACCTTAAGGGAACCGTTGGAGAAACATTCCGAGGACCTAGTTAGATATCCAAAGCACCGGCTTGTTGAATAGCGCAATCCATATATACACACATAGAGCTGTCAAATATGAGTTCCGGTGAAGATCAACTATTGCAGGCTATGGAGCTTGATAACAAGCTAGATAAGATTAGATCCCAGATCACTTCTAAACTAGAAAACCAACAACAACTGGCTTTGGTTTTGCAAGCAATCGATGAATCCTTAAACGACCAAAACCAAAAGAAAACCCCAATTACATATTTTGTTTCTTTCTTAACTCTACTTGATCAATGTTGTGTTGAAGATGAGATTAAAGATTTAAACTTGGCCACTGCAGCTGTCTATTTCTTGAACTTAATTTGTCCTTGTACCCCAAAATCGTTATTAAAATCTAAATTTAGTGAAATTCTAACCAAATTAGCTCCAACTTTGACTAATGGTGAAGCCGATGCTTCTTTAATAAGATCATCCATTGGCGTTTTAGAAACATTATTATTAGTTCAAGATACCAACTCTTGGAACAACTCAAACAACTACAAGATTAGTCCTAAGAGAGGTTTAACTGGTTTACTAGAATTGTCATTAGATCCAAGACCCAAGGTTAGAAAGAGATCACAAGAAGCAGTCAACAAGATTTTATCAAGTGTTCCAGCCGGCCCTTCATTAGAACACCCAGCTTCAAGTTTATGTGGTGAATTCTCATTAAATGCTATCATCTCCCTATTACAAGAACAACAATCCAACAAGAAGGGTAAAAAATCAAACACTAATGACTCTAACAAAGAAGCGAACTCTCAAATAATACATAATTTACAATTAATTACTTCTATTGCGAATGCAAACTCATGGCCATTAAAGCAAATCTCTCCGTTATGTGACGTTTTATTAGAAATTTCCAAAACTTCAGACCAATATTTAGTCAGTTCTTCATTTGGTGCCTTTGAAGGTTTATTCCAGTCAATGAACAATGAAATTGATAACGACAAATTCATCCAAGTTTTAAATGTCATGTTTGAATTGAAACCAAGTTTGAACGATTCACATTTAGCACCATCTTGGCTAGCCGTCATTGCCAAAGCCGTCACATCCTACAGTAAGAACGTTGATACATTGTCTTGTTTCAGTAAACTACCTGAAGTTTTCGCTATTGTCGGTGAATTCTTCGGTAGTGAAGTTAAAAACGTTAGCATTAGTGCGTCCCAATGCTTAATTGCAATTATCGTTGATGCCGTTGATGAAAACCTATTATTGCTACCACCTGCTGTGTCGAACGAAGTTTACGAGTCTGTCGATGAAATTATAACTAAATTATCCGAGTTAATGATCAACTTCCTTTCGGTCAAATTCAGACATTGTGCCAAGGAAGTTTGTGAGCTGATTGCTGCCATGCTTAACAAATTCAAATCCAGATCCAACCCAGATTTCATTCCATTATTAGAAACAGTTGGTGAATGGAGATCAAATGAACAAGATGGTTTCGAATTGAACGAAGTCAGTGAAAATGTTATCGCCGTTGCTGTTTCATCCATGGGTCCTGAAGTCGTTTTACAAGTTTTACCATTGAACTTAGATAGACCAAACTCTGTTGGTAGAGCTTGGATGTTACCAATTTTAAGGGCTAACGTTAGAAATGCTAAGTTGAACTTTTACATCCAAGAAATCTTACCGTTAGTTCAATTTTTTGAACAAAAAATTGCAGGTAGTGATCCAGAATCAATGAATTCTAAAGTTTTTGCCACTATTATTGGTCAGATTTGGGATTTATTACCACATTTCTTTGATTTACCTTCTGACTTGATCGAATCATTCACTGACGACCTTGCATCTAAATTAGCTTCATTACTTTACGAAAAGGTTGAATTAAGAACCGTTATTTGTCACGCATTGAGATTACTTGTTGAAAGTAATGTAGCTTACTCTTCGGGCGCTTTAGAAGACCCAATCATGAACCAACAATTCCCATTGGAACAATCTAGAAAATACTTGGAATATTTATCAACTACTAAAGCTTCAAAACTATTATCAGTTTTGTTCAATGTCTTCTCACAAACTCCAATGGAACAAAGAAGTTATGTTTTAGAAACTATTGATGATTATTTACAAATTTCCAAACCGGAAGATCTAACTGCTACGTTTGACAAAGTTTGTTCTATCTTAAAGAAAGCTATAGACGACGAAAAAGAAAGCGATTTAATCAAGAACGACGATCCAATGGGTAAGTCTAAAATTCCTAAATTATCAATCACTATGATGGATTTGGTTGTTTTAATGGCTAAATATGTTCCTGTTGAATGCCACAATGCTTTATTCTCAATTTTCAACCAAACCATTAAGATTCAAGACGTTCAATTACAAAAAAGATCATACAGATTGTTAACTAAATTAGTTGAAACTGAAGCTGGTTTAAAATCAACAATGCAATTTATTTCATCTGTTTTAGAAGTCTTGTTACAAACTTCCTCAACAACTTTAACTGCGTCAAAATCAACGAGATTGAATTTGATCCTAGCAATTTGCAAAAACTTACCATCAGAATACTTACATTTTATCCCTGCTGTTCTCTCTGAAATCATCATCAGTACGAAGAGTGTCAACGAAAAGACAAGAGAAACTTCATACCAAATCTTGGTTGCTATGGCTGGTAAGATGTTAGAATTCGAAGGTACACCAGTCAAGAATTCGTTAAACGATCCTGATATGCCTGATTCAGTTGCTTCATTACAAGAATTCTTCACTATGTGTTCTGCCGGTTTAGTCGGAGCAACTCCAAACATGGTCAGCGCTGCCATTACTTCTATTTCATGTTTAGTCTACGAATACCACTCTAAGATCCCAGTGGACTTTTTAGTCGAAATGAACTCAACCGTCGAATTATTCTTGACTTCTAAAAACAGAGAAATCATTAAATCTACATTAGGTTTCATGAAGGTTACTATCTTATCTCTTCCAGAAGAAATGATTGCTGCTAACATGAAGGGACTATTGACTAATTTAATGACTGCTTCCCATGAACACAAGAATCACTTCAAATCTAAGATCAAGCATATCATTGAAAGATTGATTAGAAAGTTCGGTATTGATCTAATCGAAGAATCGATTCCTGAAGAAGACAAAAAATTGGTTCAAAACATCAAGAAATCAAAGGCTAGAGCAAAGAGACAAAAGGGTGCTGCTGAAGTTGCCTCTAGTGATGCTGGTACCGGTTCCAACTCTCAAAAACTTGGTAGTGGTTCAGGTTCTGGATTTATGTCCGCTTACGACCAAGCCTTATATGGTAACTCTGATTCTGAGGATGATGGCGACGATGACGAAGGCAACTACGGTGGTAAACAACAAGGCAAAAGCAACAACGGTAAGAGATCCCAACAATATATTTCCGAATCAAGAGATGCTCCGTTAGATCTATTGGACAAACAAACTTTATCTCACATTTCTTCGTCAAGACCAAAGAAGTTCACTAAACAGTCTGTGGAACAAGCTTCAAAGTTCAAGACTAGAAACGGTAAGCTTGTCATTAATGAAGATGGCGAAGGCGCCGGAGATGAAGAAGAAAATGTTTTAGACAAGAACTCCATTGATGCTTATGTTGAAGCTGTTAAACAAGGTCCAGTTAGAGGTCAAAAGAACAGATTGAAGTTTGACAAGAAGAACAAAGATGAAGGTATCAGCTGGGAAGATGAAGATGGGGAAGAAAGAAAAGGTGACAGAGGTGGATTTAAAGGAGGTAGAGGTGGCAGAGGTGGCAGAGGAGGTAATAGAGGAGGTAATAGAGGTGGTGTTAGTAAACCACAGGGTAAGTTTAGACCAAAGAAGAAATTCTAAAAGGGTGTTAGAAAATGTCATATTCATAGTACTTTATTTAATTTTGTTTATATAATTTTTTCATTTTCTTGTTCATTTTGTTTTGTTTAGTTGAGTTTTTTAACGCACATTGCTTTCGATTTTATTGAGTTTCAGAAATTTCAGTAGACAGTAACAAAAAACCATCTGATTCAAAATTCAAACTAAATTAAAAATACATAGGGGGTAAAAATACAGATTCATACAGGTATTAGGTGTCAACCAAACAAATTCAAGTTGTTATTGTTGCCGCTGTGATCACCATACAGATCCACATCACCTTCGTACAAGTCATCATGTGCGTAATAATCATAGTCATCAAGAACTATACTATCATGATGATGGCCCATGCTTTGATTATCGTTATAAACTCCATTCTCTCCATTCTCTCCTTGATGAGCGTCACCTTCATAGTGAGAACCATTGTTATCATCGACATTATCAACCCTTTGTCTTTTCCTATCGGAGACTAATTCATTACCATCCTCATCAATCGAAACAACATCATCGTAGTCAGTATCTGAATCATCTTCGTCATCTGATCTAATATAAGGTAAGTGATCGATTAAACTCTCGGGTGTTGGTCCAACAATCAGGAAATCATGATTTGGCTTCTTTCTTTTAACAGGCCTTTTATCTTTAGGTAAGTAATCAACCATAACTGTTCCTTTGAATTTCAACTCCGGTTTTTCATTCACCTGTTGTCTTATTACAAATTTTATCCAATCTTCATCGACTGTTAAATCTTCCGCTTCTTGCTCTCCAGTCTCGTTATTTGATGGCGGCACTTTAGTACTATCAAGTGGTGCCGTCAATGAAGAATGTAGTGAAAGACCTGATTGAGTTTGTTGTCTTTGCAAAGATGGAAATGATGGAGTCATATGCGATGGTGTTGAGTGTGAAGGAGCTGACACCTGCTGTGGGCCTGATGAAACAGGAAGTTGTGATTGACCAAGTGCGGCCGTTAGCGAATTCATTTTATTGTTTGTATCTTTCAGTTTCTTTGCATTGATTCTACTTTGTATCAATTCCAAATTAGGTCTTGCAGTTTCTCTTAATCTTGAATTTAAATCGCTTTGGAACCAGTTTTCGAAATTTTCCAAGCCTTTTAATGTCAATTTATCTATATCATGGGCGTCTAATCGTTTAGCAGGTGATATTATCTTTAATTCAATCAAGGCATTTGCGGCATCTTGTAGATTAGGCTCATCATCACTTCGTATTTCTGTGTTTTTCTTTACAGCTTTAAGTGATAATTCAAGGTGTCGAAGATATAAGTCAGTGACAACATCAAGGGCTCGGTCACTACATTTGTCAAACCCATGAGTTTTCAGTAGTTGTGCAATGGATATCCGGAGCAGATGGAAGTAAAAACTGCTTTGGGTCATTTCCAATTGTATATATGTTTCCTGATGCTATTGGTTGGTGACAATCTGTAATTGCAGGAGACCTGGCAGCCTTGGTTTAATTGCTGTTTGGATGTGATTTAAACCAAGAGTTACACCCATCCACATAGACTGCAAATAAATATCGTTTTCCAAGTTAAAGCCTGATGGGATGTCAGAGCGTGCGTCAACCAGAAAAGCATTTCAAGTTCTCGGTCGATTTTGCGGTCGATATGCGTCGGTGCTTTTTATATATATGCCTCTAGACTCCAACTTTTCACATTGATCTACAGTAGACTAAAGGGCATAATAAACAAATAACCATTAATTAGGTTCCACATAGAAGTAAAATGAAGTAAACAAAAAAAACTACAGGTCCTTAAAAATCATAGAAGCCAGACAGAAATGATGATGAATAAAGTCATGATAAACAAGGACAGAAAAACGAATGGGTAGCTTGCCCCAAATCTACTGCGAAGGAAACTTGATAAAATGTGAAACAAAAGACGTAATACGCGGGGGCAGTAAAGTTTACTTTCATTTACGTTAAATTTGCTTAGAAAATTACAGTGAGGGTGATATGTTCAAAGATTTAGTCACTGGTCTTTTCATCAGCATTGTACCTGATTGCATATTGAGAATTTGCGTGAAAGTAAGGCTTACACGATTCTTACATGCTCTTATACCAAGATCTATATCATTAACAAATAATGAATTGGAGTCATCATCTGTAAATCTTTCAGATAACTTGGAAGCTAACAACGTAAGAAACCATCCGAGTCGGTGCCTATTTACTAGTACCAACCAGCACCAAGTAGAGCAAAGGAAATAAGACTGGCTGCGTTGAAGAGGAAAGAAGTAGAGTCTTCACGAGCAAGTACGTAGCTCAAGCCAGTACCTTCGTCTGTTGAAGAAACAAATTTTCGTTCAATAGATGATTCAAAAGTTTTACTGTTAATCATGATCGGAGAACCCGCAGATGGCAAAGCGGATGCTGAAGCTGGAGAAGAAGAGGGGATGGACAAGCCAGTTGACGATATATAAGAGGTAGAGGACTGTTCCTTGGGTAGAAGTACATGCAAACCAACATCAGTATGAGTAGTACTTACTATAAAGCGAATCAATTTTGAAAGTAAATGTTTGGAGGAACCTAGGACAGAAATGGTAAATAGGATGAAAACCTCGATCAAGGATATTTCACTTTTTTTGAGGAATTTAAAAAGCCGGATTTTTAAGAAGCTCTGAAATGAACTTCATGAGATTGTCTGAGGATAGTTTACAAACAATAGTGCAAACGGGTCACAAGCATTCGATATATTCGTTTGCTATATTTTTGAGGGTTCTACGGTAGAAAAGACACTTATTCTGGATATGCTCTTATACCCATATTTATATTTAATTGAGACAAAGCAAAGCTTGAGTAATCAGCCGCATGCAGCTTTTCCTGAAAATTCAAATTTGTCAACCCATACCAAATAATTTATAGATAAATCCACTCATGTAGAATCACCTTAGCTGAAAAGTTATGAACATCTCTACGGAATGCCGCTTTAGTTCTATATTGTATATGCATATACCAAAGATCTCTCTCCAAAGGTCCAGAGAAATGAATTGATCACCAGGTCAGTTTTTCCGAAAATGAATATGGCCACTACACATCACGTCAAATGACCTCCCGCGCACCAAGTATATCCCGCAGAACCATCAAAACCTCCGGGTAGTCTTCAAGTTTATGGACAGGATGAGTTAACCATCTAGCTAAAATTCAGATTACTTTCCACTTTTAAGTTCTAAGATTACAAATTACATAAAAACACTCAACACCATTCATTGACAGCAATCCAAAAAGAAAGTTCGAAGTTGGTCCAAAATCGTATGTTCAACAGGAAACAAGTTGGTTTGGAAAGAGATCTGGCCACCCGAAAGAAAGCCTTCCTGCAAACTTGACCCCATTACCTCGGGTTAAACTTATGGCACTAAAGTGCTTTCATATAAGTATCTCAAAAGGCACTCCAGTAAACGGATACAGCCAAAACATTCGATATAGTTCAACGGAGGCTTTGTGCGATTTTCTTCTCTCGCATAGAATGTTGTCTGATGTTTGAAAATTTCAACCCCAGCTGAAGATCTTTAATGCCTCGCGGCTAAACAATTACCACAAAGACTGATCCAGCATACTAGAAAGGTGGCACCTGGAGATATTTGGAGAAAGTTTAAGTGTTTGCTGATTTATAATCAGCAGATATACATACTCCTACTTGGGCAAATAAGCAAACAATGCAATGTTGTTCCGATTCAACAGTGTCTCGGCATTTCAAATTTTCTCGCCCTTTACTAATTGAAACTTGATCAACTATTTTAGGCAATATACAGTTCCGATTTCTCCTTTCATACTTCGACTGATCTTGTTAGTTTCTTTTAAGTTTTAGAAATGCAAACAACGCTTGTACATTGTATTAATGGGCTCATTAACTGAGAGGCACTTATACCTCATGATATAGTAGGATGAGAAGTAGGAATAGATAATATAGTCGTTAAACACACCACAAGTATCCCCAGATGTGTATAACATTAAAACAGCTTCACCTTGACTACAAACAATACAGCTAACAGTGACCCATTATTGTTCTCCAAGACTTCTCCAAGAGTTCTCCAAAAGTTCTGGAGAAACTTTCTGGGGCCAACAGATTGGGTTCCTAATTTTTCCGGGGTTTCCGGTTGGCCTCACCGCCTCTCCCATTGTTTGATCGCTGTTGCATGACAAAATGTTCCGTGATTCTCCAGATTTTGTTATGGATTGGATCAGAAAGCTTTGACATGATCATGCCACACCAATCCTTTGTGTATATTACAGACATTACAGGTTCGGAACTAGTTTTTCCAATGATATACAATTTTTTACTAAGAATTAGTTTTTCCGTGATTTTGACATGTGTTATGGGATCTAAAATCAGTTTGCCATTTACAAACCTGTCTTGTATAAATATGTGGGATTCTGCTCTCTGTATCAGTTCCCATCGAGAATAATTTATTTTATTTTCACTCTTGTTCATCAGACAATTGTTCTTTAAGTTCCATTACAAAATACTCCTATATTTATTAATATACAAAACTTACAAAATTACTAATTAATTATCGCTGTCAATATGACTACAGTTGCTGCTGATAATAATTTAATCGAGGAGAGTTCAAAACACTCTCTCCACAGTGGAGGCGATTCGGTGACTCCACTGGCTTCAAATGTATACGAAGACCCAGCACATAACAAGGTTGCTACACAAGGTGATGAAGAGGAAGAACTACAATCCAAGAGTAGTTATATCTTTGTCGGTTTAATGTGTTTATTCATCGCTTTTGGTGGTTTCGTCTTTGGTTGGGATACAGGTACCATTTCAGGTTTTGTTAATCTTCCAGAATTCAAACAGAGATTTGGTCAAGTTAGTGGTGAAGGTAACTATTACTTATCTAAAGTCAGAACCGGTTTAATGATTTCTATTTTCAATATTGGTTGTGCTATCGGTGGTTTAACCTTGGGTAGAACTGGTGATATCTACGGTAGAAAGAAAGGTTTGATGCTTACCATGGTTGTTTATATCGTTGGTATCATTATTCAAATCGCTTCTATTCATTCCTGGGTTCAATTCTTCATTGGTAGAATTATTTCCGGTTTGGCTGTTGGTTCAACATCGGTCTTATGTCCTGCTTTCATTAGTGAAACTTCACCAAAACAAATCAGAGGTACATTAGTTTCTTGCTATCAACTTATGATTACTGCAGGTATTTTCTTAGGTTACTGTACATTATACGGTACCTTCCATAACTATGATGACTCAAGACAGTGGAGAATTCCACTAGGTTTATCTTTTGCCTGGGCATTGTTCATGATTTTCGGTATGACTGTTATGCCTGAATCTCCAAGATATTTAATTGAAAAAGATAGAATTGATGAAGCTAAACAATCCTTAGCCAAAGTCAATAAAGTCGATATTAACTCGAACTTCGTTAACAATGAAGTGTCAATGATCTTCAATTCCATTGAAACCGAAAGACAAGCTGGTAATGCAACATGGGGTGAATTATTTACTGGTAAACCAAAGATTTTCTACAGATTATTCGTTGGTGTTATGTTACAATCATTACAACAATTAACAGGTGATAACTATTTCTTCTATTATGGTACTACCATTTTCAAGGCAGTTGGTTTGAACGATTCATTTGAAACATCTATTGTTCTTGGTATTGTCAATTTCGCTTCAACTTTCTTAGCTTTATACGTTGTTGATCACTTCGGTAGAAGAATGACATTGATGGGTGGTTCTACCGGTATGGCCGTTTGTTTGGTTATCTATGCTGCAATTGGTGTCAAAACATTATATGCAGGTTCTTACGGTGTTGATCCAGATGAACCAACTGGTGATGCTATGATTTTCTTGGCTTGTTTCTTTATTTTCTTCTTTGCTACTACATGGGGTCCAACAGTTTACGTTGTTGTTTCTGAAACTTATCCATTGAGAATCAGAACTAAAGGTATGGCAATTGCAACCTCAGCCAACTGGATTTGGGGTTTCCTAATTGCATTCTTCACTCCATTTATTAGTAATGCCATTCATTTTGCCTACGGTTTCGTGTTCTTTGGTTGTCTATTATTCTCATTATTCTTCGTCTTTGCATTTGTTCCTGAAACTAAAGGTTTGACATTGGAAGAAGTTGATGGTTTGTACGCCGACTACACACCAGGTTTAGCATTTATGAGAAAGAAGTCATTAGTTGCTAAAGATGTTGAGAAGAACTGATAATTTGGTTTTTTCTTTTCACATGCAAGCTCTCTCAATAAACATAATTTTAGTTTATATTTTCCTTCTTTAGTTATTGGTGTTTTCCTTATAGACCACTTTTCGTGACCATTATATACTTTAACGATTTACGATACACATATACTTATTTTAATCTAACAATACTGTCGTGTAAACCTGATAAAACATAAATAAATACCTGATCCGACAACTGTTTGTTTGCACATGTTCAAAGCAGGCTGTGCAAATCTACGCTTTTCGTTTTTGTTGAAAAATTTTCAGATTTCAGATGTTTTGATCGATCAAATGAGAGGTATACACAGGAGCCAACAAAGGATGTACGAGCAGTAGCCGCTTTGTCGGTTGTTTGTGGACTACAAATGAAGCGTATACATCTATTTCCCTATTTACTATTTATATACACGTATACATATACTTGTATACAATTGAAATAATAACCCAACTCACCATGAAGATCTCTGACAAGCTGTTGGAGGCTCATAAGGAGGAATCCTCTCCAGCAACCTTTTCATTTGAGTTCTTTACTCCAAAGACAACTCAAGGTGTTCAAAACTTGTACGATAGAATGGATAGAATGTACGAATTGAACCCATTATTTATTGATATTACTTGGAATGCTGGAGGTAAATTAAGTACTTTGACTTCTGAAATGGTGCACACAACATCTACAGTTTTAGGTTTAGAAACATGTATGCATTTAACTTGCACCAACATGAAACTGGAAGTTATCGATGAAGCTTTAAAATCCGCTTATGAAAGTGGGTGCCAAAACATCTTAGCTTTGAGAGGTGATCCACCTTTAGATGGTTCTGATTCGTTTGGAGATTTCAAATACGCTAAAAACTTAATCAAACACATCAAAACTCAGTACGGTGATAGTTTCAATATTGGTATTGCCGCTTATCCAGAAGGGCAACCTGAAGAATCTGACCATAACAAAACTTTACAATACCTGAAAGAAAAACAAGATGCAGGTGGAGATTTCATCGTTACTCAAATGTTTTATGACGTTGAAAAATTTATTGCCTGGTGCCATGAATGTAGAAAGATTGGTATCACTATTCCAATCATCCCGGGTATTATGCCAATCTCCACCTATGCAGCATTTATAAGAAGAGCGAAATGGTCAGAAATTCACATTCCACAGCAGTTCACTGACGCCTTATTACCAATCAAGGATGACGATGCTAAAGTGAGAGAAGAAGGTACAAGATTGATCATTGAAATGTGCCAGCAATTACTAGATTCTCAAGTTGTCAATCATTTACATTTCTACACTATGAACTTGGAAAAATCAACGTTAATGATCTTGGAAGGTTTAAATTTAATCACCAGACAACAGATTAGTGAAATGAAGCAACAACCATGGAGAAAATCGTTGAACCCAACTAGATCAAACGAATCAGTTAGACCAATTTTCTGGAAAAATAGAAAGTTTTCATATATTCAAAGAACTCAAAATTGGGACGAATTCCCTAACGGAAGATGGGGTGACTCTCGTTCTCCGGCATTTGGTTCGATTGAACTATGTGATTCTGAATTGATTAGACATTCTCCTAAAAAAGCTCTAGATTTATGGGGTAAGCCATCCTCAATTGCTGAACTGTCGGAGCTGACTATCAACTACTTGAATGGTGAATTAACATGTTTGCCATGGTCAGATGGCAAAGTCTCACAGGAAATCAACTCCACTAAAGATCAATTGATTGCGTTGAATGCTCATGGTATATTGACTGTTAACTCTCAACCTTCAATTAATGGTGTGAAATCAAACGACATTATCTATGGTTGGGGTCCAAAGAACGGTTATGTTTATCAAAAGCAATACCTTGAGTTTTTGATCCCTACTGATAAGTTGTCTCAATTGATCGAACGTATCGATGTAGTTAACGCTGAAGCTGGTTCATCGTTCAATCTGTTGTCGTACTATGCCATTGGCAACAGTGATGCTGATACTTTGATTACGAATACTAACGCATCTGAAATCAATGCTGTTACTTGGGGTTGTTTCCCAGGTAAGGAAGTTGTCCAACCTACGATTGTTGAAAAGATTTCCTTCTTGGCTTGGAAAGATGAATTCTATTCAATTTTAGCTAAGTGGTCAGCCATTTACAGAAGTGAATTGAAGTTACAACCGGATGATGAAGAGTCCCAACAATCTCTTGAATTAGTGAAGAGTCTGTGTGAAGGCTGGTCGTTAGTGAACATCGTTGACAACGATTATGTTGGTGAGCCTAACATGAGAATCTTCAAGTTATTTGAAGGACTGCAAGTTTTAAATTAGAAAAGAAGAAGAATAAGAAGGTCTAGACTCCACCTCCATTAATGGATGGGTCTACAGATACACAGCATATTTCTCAAATGATATGGGCTATTATTGACTGATAGTTATTTCCTTTGAAAAGAGCTTCAAGAAAAAAAGAAGTTATTGAATATAATCATGTACGAATTGATCATCAACTGCATCAATCTACAGATTATGTTCCTTGTTGTATTCAAGAAAAGAAAAAAAAAAAGAAAGAAAATTGAAAAATTTCAGAAAAAAAAAGATAATACTATTTTGCATGAACTACAGGACCTTTAGTGGTCTTTGTAGTTTCTTTTTTATGATCATAATGTATGCTTCACTTACACCACTCCATTTTTATTTGCTTTTACTGTTCCCGTTTTGATTTTTATTCCCCCCCCCCCCCCCCCCCCCCCCCCCCCTCCTTTTTTTTTTTTCCTTTTTTCTTTGTTTTTTTTTTTTTTTTTTTCTTTTTTTTTTTTTTTCTCTTTCTTTTTTTTTTTTTTTTTTTTTT